>PVIJ01000981.1:0-231408 GCA_004024925.1 Scalopus aquaticus | reverse complement strand
TGTGTGTGTGTGTGTGAGAGAGAGAGAGAGAGAGAGAGAGAGAGAGAGAGAGAGAGAGAGAGAGAGAGTGTGTGTGTCCCCTCCGCAGGCCCGGTGTGAGAGGGTGCCGCTGCCGGGGCTCCCGGACCCTCGCCCACCCGAGCAACTCCAGGGAAATCGTGGCTGCAACCCAGCAGGAGCTCGGCTCTGCAAACCTCCCGAGGGCCAGCATTCTAAGCCCTGGGACTGCGCGGCCAAGTGCAATGCTTCAATGCTTCTCCGCATCCCGGCAGCCGCCCCGGCGCCAGCTGAGCCGCCCGGCAGCGGGAGCTTGGGGGGCCTGGAGCTCGCCTGGTGAGGAGGCTCGGGGCCGGGGGCCTGGGAGGCGAGAGGGAGAAATGCGGGAAACTCGGCTCCAGCTCTTCTCCCGCACCGCTACTGCATGCAGTCCTCCAAAAGCCAGCCCCTTCTCGGTCTCCCCAATGCAGCTCACCGCGCTATTTCAGAACCCGGAACACTCATATTCTCAGCAGAGCAGAGAGTGAGGGGAAACTGGGCTCAGAGGCAAGAGCCACTAAAAAGCCAGCAAACTTACCTGCAGTTCTTCAGATTCACAGGTTCTGTGCAGACTACATGGCCCAGAGACGCAGACCTCATAGGCACAAGATGATCTTAAAAGTAAAAAAGCTCAGAAATGATTTCTTCACCAACTTATGGAAGACAAAAAAAAAAAAAAAAAAAGCAAAAGGGAGCTCCTCGGCTCAGGGGCCAGGCGCTCGGGGCGGTGGCGACCCGGGGCGGGCCCTGCACACCCTTCCAGGCCCTGGAGATACTACCCCTGTCAGTATGTACTCCTGGCTACTTGAGTGTTTGTTCAATGTGTGATTAAAAAAAAAGAAAAACTTGGGGGGGTGGAAGAGGGCGGAGGGAGAAAGGCGGGGGCTTGGGGGAGGAAAGCAGGAAGGAAGTTGTGAGCCTGTCTGGGGTTGAACTCAGCGGAACAAGTTTTTCTTTTCTTCTTTTTTTTTTTTTTCTCTATTGCTTGGCAAGACCAAGGGAGGGAAACACTTAAAAAAAAAGTTTCCATTGTTAGCTAACCAAAAAAAGCCTTTTAACTTCTGCGGGTTAAAGATATACGATCCATTTTCCACCCCTCCATCAAACCTTGCTGATGTCTAGCTTTTTGAAACTATCTTTGAAAACTGTTTTTAATAAACTTGTGAGTATGCAGTTTAAGCCAAGCAAATCGTGAGGACCTTTTTAGCATTAAAAAGTGGCTAAAATCCTGTATAAACGGTTTGTGTTCTGTACACAAATATGCAAATTCAAAGAAGGTACTCTGTGGACACCTCTGCAAAGTTGCAGGTTTTAAATGCATCACATTAGTATAGCATTTTGGAAGAGTGGTTGGGCTGTGAGCTAAAGATGGTTTTGCAGTGCAATTGCTAGATATATAAACATGCCTTTGCAATTATATGTTTACTACTAAATGCACTCTGCATGTGTGACACTCACATAGTTTTGCACTTAATTCTCAGTTATTTTAAGAAAAAGGGAATTCTAGAACTGAAGGCTGGACAACCCTATCTCAGGGTCCTGTACCTGGATTTTTTTTTTCAAGACACTTTCCCACCTCCCCACAGCCTCAAAAGGGGGAAAGATGCATCATCAGTCCACAGTACTACACAGGGGATCCTACCCCACTTACGCTCTGGTGCTGCAAATATGTTTTGCATAATTCCCTAAAACAAACTGCACCATTTAGTAGGAAGAGGGAAACACAGCTGCCAGGCTCAGGAGATTTAAAAATCTAAAGCCTGAATCAGTTCCTGTATTTCTATTAGCTAAAATTTAGATGGAAATTTTGACTTTGCTTGTAGCAAATCCATCTTTTGTTTGTGTATGTAACAATACTGTTTAAGTGAGCAAAGCAACCTGCTGCTCAATCAGGAAAAACTCAAATTAAATCTGAAACCCAGAGATTCTTCTAGCTAAGAATGGACTACTGGGTCCCTTCTAATTTTTTAAGGATGCCATGAAAAGTGTGGGCTTAATTCTCTCCCACTCCCACTGGGTCTAAATAAAAAGAACCCAGAGTTTATAAAGGTGTTGACTCAGGGTTAGAGGCAGAGAAGCAAGTCCTGTCCTTATTCCCTCCCTCAGTTACTTACTGGTTAAAAAAAAAAAAGAGCTGCCAGGTCCAGGAGAAAGCCATTCCATGGAGTTTATTTCTGACTTGAGTGGCTGCCATTCATTAGATGCAAACACCCATGTCAGGTGTTGAGACAGAAGCAACTGGAGGACTTAGCAATGCATACACTAAACCCAGAAATTTAACTTCCCAGTCCCTGGGGTGTGGAGACCTCACATCCAGCCACTATCAGCTTCCCCAGAATTGAAAAATTCAATCAACTTGAAGAATTCTTGGTCAGCCTCCTGGCAGCCAGCAGTTGATCAGATTGGGCTGGAGGTCAAACTAGGTGATAATCCTAATAATCTAAAATTCTAACTGTGCCACCAAGAGCAGCAGGGATTGGAGAAAAGGTAGAGCAAGACCCCACATATCTGGAAGACAGCATGATTGACTTGCAACCTGAAACAAAATTGAGTTGCTGTCCAGTGTTTTAAATGAATATAAGAAAAACACTTATATAGCACTTAATATTTGCCAGGCACTGTTCTAAGCCCATTATAAATATTTATGTATTTTTATACTCACAAAAACCTTATGATATAGATATTATTATCCCTATTTTATAAATTTTATATATTAAAGGAGGGAGAGACATGGCAAAAATGCATATAAAAAATGCTCAACATCCTTAGTCAGCAGGAAAATGCAAAAAAAAAAAAAAAGACCACAAGTAAACAAGATAACACAACAATTAAAACAGTTAAAATTTTAAAACTTGGTAAGGATGTGAAGGAACTAGGCTCTCATACTTTGCTGGTAGGAAAATAAAATGATGTAGCCACTCTGGAAAACAGCTTGACAGTTACTTAAAAAGTTAAACATATACCTACCATACGAGCCAATCTTCCTACCCCTAGATATTTACTCTAGAGAAATGAAAACATATGTTCGTGCTAAGATTTGTATGCCAATGTTCATAACAACTTTATTTGAAATAGTCAGAAACAGGAAGTGACCCAGATGTCCATCAACATGTCAATAGATAAATTGTTACATATCTATAAAGTGGGATACTATCATCAACAAAAAGAAATGAGCTTTTGATAAATGAGCATTGATATATGACAATATAATTACATTGAATAAAAACAGCTAGACAAAAAAGAGTATCTACCATATAACTCCATTTATAAAAAATTCTAGGAAATGCAAGCTAGTCTATAATAACATAAAACAGATTGGGGTCGGCCTAAAAATCGGGATCTATAAGACAGGAGATAGAGGAGATAGAGGGACATGAGGAAACTTTCAAACATGATGGATATACCCATCTTGAGAGTGAGAATGATTTCACCAGTATAAACATAGGCAAAAACTTATCAAATTGTGAAATATTATTAAAAATATGCACTTTATTGCATAGCAATTATAACACAAATTTTAAAAAAAAGCTATGGCTAGATAACAGCCTCTGATGACAATGTTATGCTCTGTTACCTCCCTGCCAACCACAGAGTCTGACATACAATATCCCTTTGGGGTAAAATATTAAATCATTCATTCATTCATTCACTTATGTGTTCCATGAAATAATTGTGTGTTCTCTTTCCCCAACATAGATAACTCTGTTAAATTGTTTAATGTATTTTATAATAATCTTCAGTCTTCCTGTATGCTAAACAGTGAGCTCTCCAGGGCAAATTTCTTGATTCATTTATCTTTCTAACCTTGGTTCTAGTCATACATGGAATAACTTTACACATGCTTATTAAAGCGAGAAAGAAGATGAATCAAACAAATCACTTTACAAAAAGACCAAAGAATCAACACCATCTACCCCCGTCTATTTCCCAGAAGTATGTCCCACTGCCATGTTTGGCTGGTATAAGCAGAGCAAGCAGTGAAAGGGGTTGATGACGGAGAGCTCCCTCAATATTCCCTTTATCCTATACTCCTTGTTTGAAATCTTACTTCCAAAATTCCCAAAAGCCTTTAGCCCATGGCACAGCTGAGGCTGAGGAGTGTTCCGGAGGGAGGTCAACACACACTCCCCCTTCCAGCAGAGGCCAAGGCCTCAAGGAAGCCTTGGCCCCCTGGATACTTCATCACTTATTACCTTCACCACCCCCTTGACCTGAGTAGTGCAGTGAATTATTCATTCGTGCATCATGTATTGGATTATTGACTGTGTCCTGCGCATCAGGCCTTGGTAGCTATTAGAGATAGATGGTATAGGCACGGCCCTGCTCTCCCCCCATCTAGGGGCAGACACAGGAGTATGTCAAGAACAGGCTGTGGCCCCCTTTCAATTGATGTGGAAGAGGGCAAGAGGGATGTGTTCCTAACTTTCAGCAAGTAGCTCAAACTCTCTGAGCCTCTGTCTTGAGATCTGTAAAATGACAAGCATAAAACCTATCTCCATAGGGTTCTTATGAAGCTCTATTAGATAATGTACAGTTAAGTATTAGAGTTAAGTATTTCTGTATAAGTACAGAAAAGCATATTAAGTATATGCTTTCTCAAAAAATAGGCTCCTTTAAGTAGATGCTAAAAATTCTCATCACAAGAAAAAAAAGGATTTGTAACTATGTATGATGATGGCTATTAACTAGACTTTTTATTGTGGTCTTTTTACAGTATATGTGACTATCAACTACTTATGTTGTACACTTGAAACTAATATAATATTTTTGTTAATTGTATTTCAATAAAAATTAAAAATAAATGATTCTTCCCCCCTCATAAAAATAATAAGTAGGCTCTCAACCCCCTAGTGTCTCATACCAAGAAGATCTAAAATTTAGTGAATCAAAGAATCTGCCTTCCACATCATAGGTACTTAATAAATAGTGGCTTCTAGAATGAATTCCTTCACCACCATGGACCCCTCCTTCCTATGCAGACATTGCTCTGATCTTTTGCTGATCAGACATTAATCCTACAGCGCTGGGGGTCTCCCTGATGGCCTAGGGGTTAAGGCTCAGTGCTGTCACCACTAAGGCCTTAGTTAGACCCAGGCCAGGGAGCTGACCCACATGACATGACCTCTCCTGCCTCGCCCGCTGCTCCCCTCAGCAGTGTATTTTAGTAAGCCCACCTGTTCTGCTCCCCACTCTGTCTCTGGTGACTCCTCTCACCTCCTACTCCTCTGGCCTACACCCCAGCTCTTACACACACACACACACTCACACACACAGAGACACACACACTCTCCACACAATCCTACAGCCCTGGAGGGGTCCCACTGAACAGTCCTCTTTGCTCTATCTTGAGAATTCTAAAATCTAATGACAATCTAGATGACCATACCCACATTCAGGCGTGCAAGACTGCATGGAAATGCCTGCTCAGCAGCACAGTCCTTACAAGTGAGTCAGCCTGCCCTGCTCCTTGCATGGACATGCCAGCTATCAAAGGCACACTGTGGGCTCATAGGTGATTAGATCAAGGTGGGCAAGGGCTGCAAAGACAGCTAATTCACAGGCAAAATAACCACTTGACTTGAAAATAGGAGGCAATCATTTGGATTCCTCTCATGAGTCTTTGGAATACTTATTATAGGACCTGAGCAGGATAAACTTGGGCTCATGAAGCATGTGCAAGAGCTGTCAGGGAGAAACTGAGAATGAGCAAAGGAATCTGGGGAAGCAGAGGGGGAGTTCAGAACGGAGGTGTCAGGACAAGAGAAACCACAGCACTTGGTGCAAGTCACAGAGGCAGGAAAGTAGGGAGTCACTTTCATGCCTGTGGCCTCCCAGATCCCATTCCCACCAGGCTGTTGGGGTTCTGTGTCTGTCTTTTGACTATATGAACAGCTGTGGCATTCCGATGACCAACACCACCAACCCACCTCAGCCACCTAATATCTTCCATGTTAATGTGTAATCGTCTTACACATAAATTTAACTCAAGATTAATTCCTTAATCTTTAAAAACTACTGTCTTTAAAAAGACAGCCTTATTTATTTTAAACACACAGTCTTGTTCTTGACCACTACTAATAGATGACAGAATGCAAATAACAAATGTATAATTCTAGATTGATATGAAGAAGAAAAAGTCATTTTTTTTACCTGGGATCATAGGTCATGAAGACAACCTAAAGATGGTGGCCTCTGAAGTGAGGACACTTGGCGCTGGGTACGGATCTGAGCCAGCACGTTGTTTTGTCAGAATTCCTCGGACTGCTACCTTGAATGAGTTGAGAGAACATTTTGCATAGTTTGGCCATGTACGAAAGTGCTTTCTGTCTTTTGACACAGAGACTGGCTTTCACAGAGGTATGAGTTTTATTCAGTTTTTCTTCAGAAGAACTTCATACTGTTCCACAACAGGAAAATCATGTTATTGACAGAATGACGGTCCATGTTCAAGCTCAAAGACCAAAATTTTTGCAAGGATATCAAACATCTGATGAAGAAAAAGATTTTTGAGCTTATTAAATGCCTATTAATTAAAGTAGACAAATTGGGGGGAGGGGAGAGTTCATTTTAATGCTTCCCATCCCCAGTTCAAGTGAATGTTTTCCTGGACACACCCTATAGAATTGGGGCTTCCCTGTACTATATTAACTTACTGTTTATTCATTCCTTCATCAAGCATTTACTAACACCCCCTCCCTAACATTCTGCTCTAATCTGCTACCCTTTGTCTCCCACTTGAGGCAGAAAATGATAAGTCCTTATTCCAATTCTCATTTGCAATGCCTGATGTGGATATGTGGTAGCTAGGTATATGCTTAATATCTCCAACTCAGTCAAGAACAACAGAAACATTTTGTACCTCTCTTAAATCCAGAAGGCATTTGGAGGTGGTGCTAGAAAGGGAAAAGCAAGCTGACGGTAATATTTCTGCAGCAAAATTCAAGGTAATGATAGGCGTACTCCATTTACACATGGACACTGAAGCAATTTTCTAGTTTCAAACTGATCTTTCAACTACTCAATTAACAGATTTCTGAACAGTTGGATTGGCTCTGTTGTAAATCTGACTCAAGCACACAGACCCAAGAGCTGTGGATCAGCCATTATCTGAGTCAGTGGTTTTTATATATTTCTTTTCATTGTCTGGAAACAACCATGAACTGATAAGAGATGGATTGATGTGATCCTGCTTTTTATATCTAAATGTGAACTTAGCTAACTGAAACACTCACTTCGAAATGGGTTATCATGATTTTGCCTTAACACAAACCACGTCATCTGCTGCCCCTTGAAGATACTGGCCCTACGATCATGTAGCACATACACCCCCTCATCACATGCACCCCATCACCACATACCCTCCAGTGTCCCCCACCCCCATGCTGGGCCTGTTTGTCACTGAAAAGGCTGCTTTTGCAGTAAAGCTGAAGCAGTGAAAAGGGAAGGAACAGCTATAGCATCCACACCCCCATTGTGCTCCCTTCTCTGGATAACTGGGTTTGTGTGACATCCTTGAACCCCTGGAATAAAAATAAGTGGAAGAGAAAGAACATGGAGGTCATGTCAGTCACATGAAATTTATAAGATGTTTCCTTGGAGGTCTTGGTACAACGGACCTTGTGTTTGAGTGGTTTCAATCAGCGATCCAAGAGAGCCAGAAAGGGCCTCTGAGTCAAACCTGACCCATCATTTAATATTTTAGGAACAGGAAGGAAGTGTCAAGTTTACACAGTGGGTCTGTAAGGACAAAGTCTCAGAAAAGGTCACTATATAGTGTTCTAACACAAAATAGACAGCTATCTCCAACAGAAAGAGGAAGTCTCTTAGGCCTCCCATTTCTCCTGTTCCTCACAATGAAGGGGCAGAATTAGCAACACGAAGTTACATCTATGGTGCTTGCAAACCACCTTCCATCTGTTACACAGGTTCTCCTGTGTATCCACTTATACAGCCTACTTAGTTGCCCTTGTTTAACTGATAAGCTCTTGGATTCAGCTTTGGGCACAAAAATTACGAATGCAATTCATTTACTCATCAAACCCTTCCCGGGTTTTGCAGGCAGGGAGAAGGGGAAGAGAAGAATAGGAGCAATGCATGAAGCTTTGTGACAAGGTGGTCCCCAGGGAAAGGGTAGATTCCAGGTTCACTGCCCCACCCAAGGTAGGGTGGAGCTGAGCAGGGAGGAGAAGTAGGAGAGGAGAGTGAAAAGGAAGGAAGAAGATGGGGAGCAAGAAGGAGACCTGGAGAAGGCACATGAGCAGAGAGACATGTGAAGAAGCTGCACTTGTTTTTTGGCCCTGGACTGGTTGAAATAGATGTGGGTGAGAGACCCGTGGGGAGGTTAACAATGGCAGTGTTGATCTTGATTTTGATTTTGCTCTCTGTTCCAGAAGTGCTGGGCCCTTTCTGTCCCTTTCCTATGGGTCCCCACCAGGAGGTGCCTTAAACATGTGGCAGGCTTTTAGGCCTCAGTGGCCCTCCTTTGGTCCAACCCTGTTTGGCTGGACATTTATTTTCCTATGAAGGTATGAATAACTTTGGGTGCTTGATTTGGAAACTTTATTCTTTCCCTTTTCTGTATTGCACACTAGTTGTATTAAAGTTCCTTTCCATTAAAGGTCTTATGCCCTAGAGTATGTTTTGTCTTGATGCGGCAGATGGCAGAACCTACTTAGAATGGGCAGGTTTGGGGGCTTTGGGGTGCCCCTTACTCTGCCCTGTAACAGCTCTTCAGTGAACTCACAGGCTAGAACTATCATTGAGCATGGCACATGGCAGAATAGCATTCAAGGTACAGGGAGAGCACAGTGGTGGGCTACCCTTGGGCTACAGGAGGAAGTAGAAGACTCCAGGGTTGGGGACATTTGAGCGGGTGGTAAAGGGTAAGTTGTAACTTACTGAGCAGAAGAAAGGGTGTTTTCTGTGCAAGGGCAAGACTTTCACAAATGCTCTGTCCCATGGAGGAGAGGTCAGCAGAGCAGAGTTGGTCTGGCTGGAGCATAGTGTAAGAGAGTCCAACCGGGGAGCAAAGAGACTGGAATAGCAGTTTAGGGACATGTGGTGATGTTCTTGATTGGATTTGTATTGTAAATAGCTTTTTTTTTTTTTTTTTAATGATAAGGAGACACCAAGGAATTTTGAGCAGGGAGTGACGCAACTAAACTGCTATTTTAAAAGGATCTCAGTAAAAACCCAGTGTAAGTGGCCCTGCTGAGGATAGCAGTGGTGGCACTTGTCTCACTTCCCCCACCCCCACTTCCCAACCCCTCAACGCCCCCTGGAGTGCAGTCCCATTGGGGCTGTAGCAGCAAGGTCAGCCACGCAGAGCCAGAACAAGTCTCGGCAATGGAGGCAACCTCCAAGCACTCTGTGGAGCAGGAGGCAGAGGGGCCCTGACCAAGATGGCAGGATGCCAGCTACAGCAGATGGGACCCGGGTCCTAATGCTGCTACAAGCTTCCCCCCTTTTCACTATTACACCCACCCTGCTGAAGGGGTACTGGGTGCAGTTTGCATTCTGCCCCACTGAGGCTGCCTCCAATCTCAGAGCCCACTGGCCCATGAACTTGCCTTCACCTCAGGGCAGCTTCAGTCTGTGCAGGCACCTGGTTTTCCCTTTTGAATTTGGCATCTGGACGGCAAATGAACCAATCAGGTTCAAGCTCTGTTTCATTCACAGGAATGAGTTATTTGAAAAATGGAAAGAACTGATTGGTGCTAAATGTCCAATTAAACACTTAGAATTGAAAATGGTCCTGTCAGACTTGTAGGGTGGGGGACCAGCAAGAGCCAGCTTAGATTCATTGTGCTTCTGGCTTCCGAAGAAAGACTCAGCAGTTGGCCTCCAAAGAAGAAAAGCATCAAGCAGTTGACCTCCAAGGGATTCACCAGAACTCATAGACCTTTGTAGAGATCCAGCCCTTCACCTGTCTCTGACATAGACTACAAGGACCACTGTTGGTCTAGGGCCTGGTGCCTTAAGGAGCTGTTAGCTATTGGTTCGTATCAGCAGCGCAAAAAGAGCCATTTATATTGGTGCGGATGACACCACCTCCTGGTGACCCACGGTGCCAGCACCACTGACAAGTGCTAACCAGCACTGTTGACAGGTAACTGGCACTCGTGTCTAGTCACCTTTGAGAGATGTCCACCACTTCTGATTATCCAGCATTAGCTCCTGGCCCACCGCTTGCCAGTGCGCCACCAACCCCAGGCCCTTAGTGATGGGATGGTGCCGTCTTGCACAAGCAGCCTTTGTTTGGGACCACTGGACACTGCAGACACTATCTGAGGTGAGCCAGATGGCCACGGTGGCCTCAGAAGCTCTTTGTTTCCACAATTTCCTTGTTTGTTAAACCAACCCCGTTATTGTTGGGCCTTGAGCTTGAGTGGTCTTGCAGTTGATCTCATAGGTGAGAACCTATAGATAGTGACCTGTCCCCCACTTTGGCACTGCCCCTTGGTACTATTTTAGTACCCTTTTAGTACCATTTTAGATGGGGGGAGGCTAGGAGTTCCCCTCAGATCGGTACTTGTTTTTCTGTCTGCAAGTCAGTGCGCTCCCTGCTAAGGCTGAGCTCAGAAGTTGGAGCTGTGGACGATTCCCTTCTTCAACCCATTCTCCTGAAGACAGTTTCAATGGTTGTTATTCCAAGAGTCTACTCAAAGATCCTGGAAATGCAACTCTAGGAAACTATCTCCCAAAGAGTACTGTGGTGTGAGTGCTGGGGATGAAATCTCTCCATCTGGAGTCTGTCTCTGTGTGCTAACAATGCCACAGACTTGGATCATTCACATCGTGTGAAGGAAATCCTTCTGAAAAAAATCTCCAAATGCCCAGCTGCATGATTTTTTTTCAGGTACTTAGTTAAAAATACATATCTTTTTCAAAGAGCGTGGACACTACGAAAAGCTCAACGAAGAATGACTTGAAATCGTGAAATGCAAAGAATGCCACCACTGCTCACATCAAGGTAAGGTCAAGCAAAAGAGGTTAGGAAGGCTCATCTGAAGCCCTGGTCCACCTGCGACAATTGTGTGCCCCCCCTCCCCCCCCACCGCCGATACAAGTGCTTATTGCCGTGGAGCATCACGGAGCAGAGCCCTAGGGTGGTCAGTGTTCTCCATGGCAAGCAAAGCAGAAACTGAGTTTCACTTCTCTGAGCAAAAGATAAAGGATTTTACAGAGCTCATAAAATCACAAAGGATGTCAGAATATCAGGCTGCAGAGGTGGGACCAGAAAGAGCAAGTTTCTTAAACCAAATCATGCCTTGAGTTTCAGCCCATGGGGCACATGGCATTGCCAACACAGCTCATACTGCAGCCCTGCCTACAATTGTGTGCCCCCCCTCCCCCCCAACCGCCAATACAATTGCTTATTGCCCTGGAGCATCACGGAGCAGAGCCCTAGGGTGGTCAGTGTTCTCCATGGCAAGCAAAGCAGAAACTGAGTTTCACTTCTCTGAGCAAAAGATAAAGGATTTTACAGAGCTCATAAAATCACAAAGGATGTCAGAATATCAGGCTGCAGAGGTGGGACCAGAAAGAGCAAGTTTCTTAAACCAAATCATGCCTGAGTTTCAGCCATGGAGCACATGGCGTTGCCAACACAGCTCATACTGCAGCCCTGCCTACCCCAGCCTATGACATCACTGCTGCCACCATCACCACCAAGGTGGCTTCTCTGTGCCCCCTGCTTCTCTCTGTCACCATGCAGTGGGTGTGTTCCATGGTCAGCTGTCTGTGCTCACTTCAAGGGAGGCTGGGAGGATAAGGGGGCTTAGAGGCCAGACAGGTAAATAATGATCAGTGCCCCCTGGAGCCCCAGAGATTATGTCCAGGTCTCATGGCACCTTTTGTCTTTAAATAATTAAAAAATAATTACATGTAAAAAGGAAAGAAGACAAATTCATTCCAAAAATGATATCGAGCATCTGTCAGGCAGTTCTCCCAACAATGATCGTAGAGCAGTGAACAAAACAGATGACAGATGTCGGAGGGGTTACACACATGTAAAGAGGAAAGAGGGAGTAATGCGCACATGTACATGTAAGGAGGTGCTATTAAGTGCTATGGAGAACAATCAGGCCAGGGAGGCACGAGGAGGGTAAAGGTGCTCCTTTAAAAAGTTGATTGCGAAGCCCTCCCTACTGACACTGCGTTTGAGCAGAAATCAGAAAGAAGAGAGGGAGGTTGGAAGGAAGGAGGGAATCCTGGGGCTCTCTGGGGAAGATCATTGCCAACAAAGGAGACAGCTTGAGCAAAAGGCCTGAGGTAGGAACACACCTGGGTGTTCAAGGAACAAAACAGCCAAGGGCACTGGGGCACAGCGAGTGAAGGAAATGAGGTCAGGGAGAGAGCGGAGGTCTACCCAGTGTGAGAAGGGGCACTGTTGGTGGGTCTGGAACAGAGAAGTGAGTGATCTGACTCACATTTTAGAAGGAGCCCTCTGGCTGTTGGTGGAGAACAGATTGTAGAAGGGCAAGAACACAGGCAAGGAGAACATGTAGGAAACTGCTGTTAGCCCAAACAGGAGGGGCAGAGGTGGGACCAGGTGGGACGGTGGCAGTGGTGAGGGGACATTTTGAAGGTAGAGTCATCTGAATGTGATGGATTGAGTATTTCATTCTCATCCCCTCTCTCCCTCCCTCCCCCTCCCCTTTCTCTCTCTCTCTCTCTCTTTCTCTCTCTCTCTCTCTCTCTCTCTCTCTCTCTCTCTCTCCAGACTGCAGAAGTGCAGTTAGTGGTTAGTGGGAAATTCTTCCAAATAGATTTCTTCACTCATAAACATATATACATTTCTACGCATGTACATATGTGTGCAGATTTAGGAAAACTATTCGAATCAGAGTTCTGTTCAAAAGTTAATGTTACAGAGCCTCCCTGGTGGTGCAACCAGTTAAGCACAGCACTATGAAGTAATCAGCAGCCACTGGAGCACGAGTTCAATCCCTAGCCAGGGAGATTCCCAAATGGCACAGCAGACCTCTCCTGCCTCACCCGCTGCTCCCCTCAGCAGCGTACTTCAGTTGATCTGCCTGTTCTGCTCCCCACTCAGTCTCTGGTGAATCCTCTCACTATCCCACACCTCTGGCCTACACCCCAGCTTGTATGCATAAATAAATAAATCTTTACAAAAATGTTAATGTTACATAGTAAAATAAAGATAAGGAAGAAAGTAGACAGCAATTCAGTTAGTAAACTGAGAATTGATTAGCACAAGCTCCCAAGGCCTTGCCGGTAAGTAGTCATAATCATAATGACAGTTAAAATGCTTGAATGCTTACTAGTTCCAAGCACTGCTATATGCAATTTACCTTTGTGACTGACATATGTGAGCCATTTAACTATCACAGCTGTGCCACAAGGTAGGTCATACTATATTCCCATCCTAATAGCAATGAAATAGAGTTACGGAAAAGTTAAATAAGTTAGATAAGGATGACTTGCAGAGAAATGAAGTTTTGGCTATAGTGCAGATGGTATAATCATTAAATAACCACCTAAACATATATGTTCCTCACTGGAGTTTGATTATTCATCTGTAATATGTAAGCATTGGAAGGGATGATTGCAAAAGTCCTTGAGTTGTAATTATCTGTGAATTCTTCATTGCAAGCAAAGAAAATACTGTCGCCTTTGTCTCCTTTGCTTGCCAAAGGTTAAGTAAGCAATTCAGTTCACATTTTCTCAATGCCTACAGCAGGCAATTAAAATAACTTGGTTTCAAAGTATTTATGACATTGCTTAAATAATTATCTTTGATAATAATTAGTCTGATGAATAGTGTTTCTTCATTTGATGGCAAAAAACTTCCCTGTTCAGATCTGCCTGTGGCAACTCAGTAACTAAAGCCTTGGGGTCCGGGGCATTTCACTTCAGACCATACTCCCCAGTGTTTAATTTCTGTGATGACACCCAGGGGTTCAGCTGGTCGGATGGACTTGGGTGTTATTCACAGAGATGGGACTTGAAGGTTCAGGATCAAGTCATCACCCCAGCCCTAAATAGGAGGCCAAGGCTGTAGGATAAAAGGGGTTCAGGCATGGGAGAGGCGATAGACTGGGAGAACGGGGAAAGTTTCTCCAGCCCTGGGTCTCCACTCCAAGCAAGAGGCCAGCAGACTGGATTTCAAAGTCAGGACTTGTGCCATCACCTTGTTTCCAGACCCAGTGCCATCACTGAAGGTAAAACTTCCAAGACACCTGCCTTGTCTGACACAGGGTTTTCTGTCGAGCGCTTGTTTACCTCTGAACCCCTTTACCCTACCCATTAAAATGCCTAGTTCCTGGGGCCTCCCTGGTGGCCCAAAGGGTTAAGCACAGCACTGTGGGGCTGTCTTGGCTGCTGCAGTGCAAGCTGCTGCGGAGCAAGTTCAGTGCCTGCCGGGGAGATTCCCACATGGCGCAGCAGACTTCTCCTGCCTCACCCTCTGCTCCCCTCAGCAGTGTACTTCAGTTGATCTGCCCGTTCCGCTCCCCACTCTGTCTCTGGTGAACTGTCTTACTGCCCCACACCTCTGGCCTATACCCCAGCTTGTATGCAAAAATAAATAAATATTTAAAAAATAAAATAAAATGCTTAGTTCCTGATGAGTTTTCAGAACCTACTCATACCATGCACTTTAATGAATACAAAAAGAAATGAACCATTCCTGGTTCACTTCACAACTAATCATTGCTAAAGGCAGTGGCTTCACATTTTTTGAGATGATGTATGTCTACATTTTCTCTTAGAAACTTAATCTACATTTTCTCTTAGTACCTTGGACACACTTGATGGGGATAAATGATGGTAGGGAACAGCAGGGATGAAGTTGGACCCTGGAGGACGTCAAACGAGGTACCTGTAATACACATTCACATCATCATTTTCTCTATTTGCAGAAATATTTTCTAGGACCTGCAACTTAATGAAATCAAATTTCATTGCCTCTGATCCCTCCTCCAGTTTAAATGCACTTATATGGTTCAATCCTCTACCTCATGCTTTTAGCTAATCCCAATGTCTCAACTTATTCCACCTTTACTGATGACACCCCAGATCTGTCTAGACCTGTTTCCTCCTAAATGTCAGCTTTGTATATAAAGCAAACCAAGCAAGTCCAAATTGAGCCAGTATCTTCGACTCTTTTGGCGATCCCTCTCTCAGTTAGGGACCAAATGATACCACTTATTCACCCAAGCAAGAAATACTAGAGTCTTCAGCCTTCTTTAGGGGATGAATTTCACTTCTTATTTAATGTTCTTCATCCCACCTGAATCAACGAGCTCTCCAATTTGCAGCGTTTCTCAAATTCACTCCTTCCTCTCCAGGTCTGCTGCCACTACTCAGGCTCACTTGAGACCTGCCTGGGTGATAGCCTACAAACTGATTTCTTTGCTTCTCCACCCACCCATCTACGCAGCCATCCAACCAGCCAGCCAGCCAGCCAGTCAGCTAGTCAATTGTCCTTTCCACAAATATTTACTGAGTCCCTACTGTATGTCAATCATCGTTTTAGAACTGGGGACAGAGGGATAAAACAAACAAAATCCCAGTCCTTTTAAGACTTACACTCTGGTGGAGTGGCCAGATAACATACAACAAATACAGGCCTTCTGCACAAAGATGGTAGAATGAAACTTGTTCTTAGAGTTCATTCTGCCAATATGTAAAAAATAGCCAGAAGAATAAAGTAAGCAATAAGCAAATAAGAAATAAGCAAAAGACATCCACTAACAGTGATCATACGGAGATATAGCCAGTTAACTAACAAAAGAAGCAAGATTCTGGGATAAGATTGAGAAGCTTGACTCTTCACCAGGGCCTTACTCCACTGAAAGTGGAGAAAGTTCAGAAATCCTGTTAATTCTCACTAACGTGAGAAGAGCAACCTCCAAGGCAGTGGGTAAAGCTCGTGGCTAGCTCAATGGGAACAATGGAGCTCTACTCTCACCCCCTGACTTCCTGAATGGGGGCTACCGAGAACAAGGGGCAAAGCAGAGCCACCGTGTGGTCTTCAAAAAGACAGAGCACAGGTAGACTGAGTCTTATTGCCACAAGTGGCTCCTACTTGCTCCTCTGTCTCTGCTCAGCAGATGCCATCTGGGGCAAGACAGGCATCTGGCCACAGGCTAGCCAGTACATTTCCTTTTCCTTTCTTTCTCTCTCAATTCTACCGTTTCGTCACTCTCTGTGGAAACTCTTTTTGTTTCTATTGGTGGGTCTGCTCCTTGGTCTTGTCCAGTATTCTGAAGACATGGATGAGGACTCACAAACTGGGTATTTCCCTCCCCCGGCCCCCCAGGCTTTGCCCTGTAACACTAATACCTCCAAAATTGAGAGAAGCCAAGCATGTAGTTATCTTGATCCATTTCCCCCACTGACTGAAAAGTCATAAAATGGTCATTGGGGAGAAATGGATAAAATGGAGCAACAGGACTGCTTCTAAACAAAGTGAAGTCTCCAGGGACACAAAATGAACTTAGACAACAATGCAAATCCTAAAATTGCCCCCACAGGGAGTGGTGTACACCACCCATCCCAGAGAAGCAAATCCTGAAACATCTCCAACGCCTTAGCAGATACAGTCCCTGTATTGTCATTGCTACCATTTCACCCATTGAGCTTTCCCTGTTCCTCTTCACCCAGATCTCTCAACCCTGATAGTGAAAAAGAGAGAAAAACAAATGGATTTCGAATACAAGAGGAAGTGAGTCCAGAAATCCTCTATTCTTTAGCAAAACATATAAAATGAATGGATGTAGTTGCCCAAGCATGAGCAAAATGAAAAGGATGACAACTATAAAATCCTATCACAGAAGGGAGAAAAAAAAATAAATGTTACATGGAAAAGAGCAGAAACTCAAATGAGAAGAAATCACATCTCAAACAAGAGAAGGAAATTCCTCCTAATTTCTTCATGTTATACAGCTTAATTAGGACTTGAATAATTAAACAAGAACTCAAAGATGAGATAGTAAACTAGCAGAAATGAAATGAAAATGGAAATTTCAGATTTAAGCTAACAAATAGAAAACAAATCAAAGGTAACATTTTATCGAATTAAAAATATAAATTAGAAATAAAAAGAAGAAACATAGTAGGTATGGTTGAAATTTGAATTATAGTGTAGAGGAAAGGCTTAAGGTAATTAGTAACTTAGATGAGAAAGTAATAAGTAATAGATACCTAAAAGTAAGAGAGGGAGGGAACGGGAGAAAGAAAAATAAATATGGAAGAGAGAAAACCATGATGAAATGTAAGAATAATAATTGATGGTCCTTAAGTAGAAAGCCCAACACATGGAGCAAAAAATGTATTCAATTGTATAATCAAGTGATTTCCAATAAGGGCTGAAAATACAACACTGAATGTTAAATGCCAAAATAAATTCTAAATAGTGAACTTTGGTGAAAAATTTTTCAGGTATCTTGACAGAAAAAGTAAATCAGCCCTGGGGAGCAAAAACCAGGCAAATCCTCAGCCCTCTTCAGACTGACACTCAAGACCAGAAGACGGTGGAGACAAATGGAGCAGAGACAAGGCCAACCCCTGGCAGTGGAATGTACACTTGTTTAAGCATTAGCTTGTAATGCTGAATATGCACATATCCTACAACCTTAGCCATCTCATCCTTGGGAGTATATAGCCTACAAAAATTATTGCAAATATACTAGAAGAAAAACACGAGAATGCTCATAACAGTACCACTTATGATAAATAAAAGTAGAAACAATCTGTCAATTGATGAGAGAATGGATAAATTCACTGCATATATTCATAAAAATGAATATTTTTCTGCAGGGATAATAAATGAACTATTGTTATATACATCAAACATACTGCATTTTTTATGTTAAAAAAAGACAGAATTAAATAAAATTTCAGGAAGATTTCATGGTAAATCTATAAAGACAACTGAGGCAAATGATTCACTCTGAGGGTTGGGTGGAAGATTATCCTGGGGAGGGTCCCAAGGGGAGCATCACAAGCAATAGACGTGTTTCCAGGTATGAAATTAGGTGATGAATTCATGCATGTTCATTTAATCATGAGTTCTAGTACATAGATTATGAACATTCTTTTGTATCAGTATTTCATAAGAATAAAGTAAACAAAATTCTAAACATTTAAAAAGATTTTTAAAAATTACCTAGAAAATGATCAAAGAGGAAAATAGAGCATTAGAAAGAAAGTTGTGATGGGCCTCCCTGGTGGCAAAGGGTTAAGTCTCAGTCTATGAAGCTATCCACAGCCACTATAGCACAAGTTCGATCCCAGGCCAGGGAGATTCCCACATGACGCAGCAGACCTCCCCTGCCTCACCCACTGCTCCCCTCAGCAGTGTACTTCTGTCAGTCTGCCTGTTCTGCTCCCCACCTTGTCTCTGGTGAATCCTCTCACCACACCACACCTATGGCCTACACCCCAGTTCTTGTATGCATAAGTAAGTAAATCTTTAAAAAAAAACAATAAAACTTTAGAAAGTTGTGACCACGAGAATGATAATCAGACAAGATGCCATTTCTCAATAAAGGAAAGGACAGGTGTTCTCAACCTTGAAAGAACTCAAGAGATAGAGCATCTGCGAGCAATTTTTGTTGCAAAATCAAACCTGTAGGGGAATGAGTCAAATTAGGGACTCAGGAATGGAGAGACTCTTGCAAAAAGACTTAGAGAGGGTATTAACTCCCTTTAAATAAAAAATAACTGCTAAAAAGAAAAGAAAGTGGTAGAATTATTGCCACAATGCAATGATAATGACACAGGGAGGGTCTTGGGACAAGGATAGGACAGGATTCAAGAACAAAATTTTGCTGTTCCCTTGGGCTGGTACACAAGAGGTTAAAAACCTGATGACTCTGGGCCCAGATCCCTGCTGCCATAAATTTTCCTTGACTCATTGCTGTTGTCGTTTGTTGTTCCCATTTCTGAGCTATCTTTCCATGGTCTTTCAAGTTGACTGTTGTGGGGGGAAAAAGGGAGTCGTAGACCTTGAGTCAGGACTGGTTCACACTGCAGCTAGGGACACACAACCCCCACGAAACGTTCGCCTTGTAGATGGTCACCGGCTCTGCATGGCCGCCGAGCTGCAGCTGCCTGGTGCTCGAAAATAGCAATAATAAGTGGATCCAGGCTGGTCCCACCCAGGACAAACGGAGCTGTTCCAGGCCACACCCACTGAGCTCATCCTGCAGGCCCCCTGGGGCAGACAGAAAGTGGACTCTAGAGGCAGGCCTGGTGAGGAGTAGCTGTCCTGGGACTGAAATCCACCTGGAGACCCCCAAACCCATGTGGTGGTACAAGACGAGACCCTTCCCCTGAAACAGTGTGGAAGGGCGTGCTGAGCCCTTGGGAAGGCCATCTGGACCCTGGAAAGGGAGAAAGGCCAGGAGAAGATGGTGTGGTTACGGAACACTCCAACACAATCAGAAACAGTCTAAAGTCTGCACTAGCAAAAGCACTATTAACTCTGAACTCAAAATCAGGGCAAGGAGACACGATATTTTCCCTTATTAGTAGGAAACAAGCTCACATGAAGCAACATGCACCCGAATTCCCAACTTGAAGTTGGCTCTGGATGCAGTCTCAACTCTTCAACCTGTATCAACACAAGGAAGGTCTTTCCTTCCTCTGGAATATTTGTCATGAAACAAATATCAAGACTGTTGCTTAGCGCAAGTGATGTTCTTTGTGTTTGAACATCTCATTTTAAGAATGACTTTTAGTATTTGTGATATCTTTCCATCTTTAATTGCTTTTATTAACATTTAATTCTGCATTAATTGTCCCTCTTAATATTTTCTATGATTGAAAGCCTGTATCAGGGAGATTTTTTTAATGTTCTCAAAATGTATCATCTCATACTATATATTTTCTCATAATAATAAATTTTGTGTTTATTATTACATCCTTTTTAAAATAGAAAACCTATAAAACATTCATCATAACCCTACCACAGAAACATGAGTCATTGCTTGTTATTATATACTAATAACTATATACTAATATACTAGTGAGTATATTAACTCATTATAACCAATATACTAATGAGTATATTAGTACTCATTCACACATTAGTATTTAAAATCAAGCAAATAAAATGTTATAAAAATGAAGAATAATTTATGATTTGGGGGAAATCCCAGAAATTCCTCGGAATTGTGATTTGTCCCTGAATCCCAAAGATTAATAAATTATTTTTTGCCAAAGGAACTTCTACGGTTCAGCAAACTTCAATTCAAATGCCCCCTCTTCTTCAAAACTTTCTGTACTAAAAATAAAACAAACTTTTTGCAATAAGTAGGCTGATGGTTGAAAATGTCAGAAATCAAATACAATCCAGCTTAGGTAAAGGGATACTTTATTGGTTTGTGTGACTGGGGTGGCTGTGGCTTCAGGAACAGCTGGATTCAGAGGTTTAGAATGCCATGATGATTCCTCTCTGTCTCTGTCTCTTTGTCTCTCTCCATCTCTGTCTCTCCCAAGTTTTTCCTCTGACTTGGATTCAGTTTCTCTCCAGTTGCCGGAATAGTCACCAGAATCTCCAGGCATATATATCCTTGAAGCTTATGATCCCAGACAATGAGCAAATGAGAGCTTTTCTACTAGGCTTGGTAGAAGTCCTCAGTGAGTTCTGATTGTCCCAATGCGTATCACATGCTCACCCTTGAGCCAATGACGCTCATCAGGGAGATCGGCCACACTTGGGTTCCCTGCCTTCATCTGGGATCAGTCCTACCTGACTACATGGGATGGATTCCCCACAAGACAGGGGGATTCTCTCATCTGAAGAAGGGAGGGATGCACTGCTGGGTCTACTGGAGCCATGGATTCCTCCTTTTTCAGAGAGAACCAATACTTCCCTGAACTACTCCCATAACTTTTATTTCCTTGTGTGTTCTATTACTGCTCACAGGGTGATTTTGCTGTGTGCACATCCATCCCTGATCTGTAGGCTCCTCAAGAAGCTGGTCTCTCTCTTTTTGGCATTCCGGCCCTTAGCACATGCCTGGCATGCAGTAGGTACTCTGTAGTTAATGTTTACTGGAATTTATTATTTGTTAGACACTGTCCAACATTCTCCATGAACCTGTTTCCCTCTTCACAGCAATACTGTGAAACAGGTATTTTTATCTCTCGCTTAAATATTTTCGAATAACTTAATAAAAATAGTCATGGCTTAAAGAAGTTACAAACTGAACCCCATGACAGAGCTCAAGGACTGCCTATCACAGTGGAAAGTACTTGGTGCCATCAAAGGGAGCTGTTGTCTCGTGGGTGCTTCCCTGAAGGTAGCTGTCTGGCCACATGACAAGCTGGAGTGACCTCCACCGAAGAGTCTGGGCCAGGGCCAATGACGCAGCCCCCAGGGAGAGGACGCCAGCAACCAGTCACTCCCTGCCACCCTCGCTCCCCCCACAACATCATAAAATAGCTGGATTCCCTCAGAGGCCAGCAAACAAAAGAACAACTAACTGCCTTTTGGAATAAGTAATCCTAACACTGGACATAGTCCAAGGCACACAGAAGGAATCCCTCTGGCAGATAAATCATGGCGCGGCAGAGCAAGAGGGACCTTAAAGATCATCTGACTGTGCTTTTGTTTTCAAGATGAGGAAGCAGGTCTGTAGAGGTTAAAGAAAATGTCTAAGGTCACCCAGCAAGTTAGTACAGGAACTAGAAACTGGAAGCAGAACCCGGGTCACTTTTCATGTCCCCTGTGGTTTCACATACTCTGAGTCTTTACTGGGATGATTCACAGTCCCAACTTCAATACTCGAAGCCTGGGTTGGTGGTCTCCGTGTGTTGCTTTTAGTTTCCCGTAAACAGGCTCGGAGGAGCCTTGATTAATCGGAGGTGGGAGCCTCAGGACAGACACAGTTCTGTTGCCTGGAAGCTTCTGTGCTTAGGTGGTGGAGCAAACAGGAGAACCAGGTGCGCGGCATTGGCAAAGTCCCTGCATTTCCTCCACAGCCCAACTGTGAGGTGCAGTCATTTCAGGTTCTGCTCTGCAGAACAAGCCACCTTTGACCCTACCCGGATCCTCTTCTGGCCTTGGACAGTGGGGCCACCGTGCACTTCCTGATGCCTCTAGTTCTGGCTACCAACCCTCCAGGAGTGGCCTCTTCTAACCCTGGGATAAGGTTTGATGCTATTATTGGGTAGTCTCTACTTTGAGTTGATGCTGTTTCCATCTCTTGTTCTGAGATCTGGGGCTAGGCCTGATCAGCATGTCTGCTAGGCTGGGCTGCTGCAGACGCCAAGATATTCCCAACTCCATGGTAACAGGCCACCCCAAATGTGTGTGGATCCCAGGGGTAGAGCACAAATAGAGCTTTATGTACATTGTCTAAAGAGAAAGAAGCAGCAAATCAAACTGTAAATGAAATACATTCTATACCCCTACCTTGATATATGTATCTTACTAACAAAAATTTTAAACTATGTGTACAGATCTGATTTTTGTATGACAGCAAGTCAACAGAATATCAAAGTCATCTAAATTTTATTATTATAGAACAAGTCTGGCATTTGGCTGGTGAGCTGGTAATATGAGATGAGTGGCAAGATTAAAATATTTATATTATACATATCAAATTATTTAATCCATGTAATTAATTTTTCTTGTCTTCATTTTATTTAGCAACATTACTAATTATATTATTGAAATAAAGATGTTCACATAACTTATTTTCTATTAATAGTAATGGCCTAAAGAATTAACAATAAAATCAATTATATTCAAAGCACACAAAATTTTAATACATTTTCACAAAAGTATAAAGAAAATGCAAAAATTAAAATTATTTTTCTCTTAAAATATTTATGTTTATTAAAATTAAAAGCCAATTTATCAATTATTGTTAGTGAATATAAACATTTTAATCAAATTTAAATAATGAAAAAATTTATTTACTTTATTAAAGATTGAATTAAATCTTATTACATCTTTTGACTTAAAGAAAACTGTTTGCATATGATGATTACATGTCCAGCAAGTTAATATACAGTAACCCCCCAGCCACAGTTTCACTTCCCCAGTATCAGTTACCAGCGGTCAACCACAGTCCAAAATACAAAATTACAATTACGATAATATATTTTGAGAAAGAAAGATGACATTCACATAACTTTTATTACAATACATTGTTATAATTGTTTTATTTCATTACTAGTCATGTTGCTAATCTCTTACGGTGCCTTATATATACATAAAACTTTCTCATAGGTATGAATGTGTTTAAAAAACCATAGTAATGTACAGGGTTTCGTCTTGTCGATGGTCTCAGGCCTCCACTGGGTCTTGGAAAGCATCTCTGTGGAAGGTGGGGGACTACTGTCATGCAATTGTATCACACTTCACAAACATTCCACCTAGAACACATACAATTGATGCACTTCCTCACAATTCTGTGTTTATGAATTCATCTGCTCATTAACATTTATTTGCAAGCCCCAAATCAATACTTGCAGTGCTTTCTTGGTCGTTTCAGGACAAATACAGTGATGAAAATTTAATCTCAGCTAAGGTTGAACAAGACCACACTCTGCTTATCACATCAACTCTTAGACTGCACACAGGGCCCTTTTGGCGGTCTGTTTAGTACCACATTTTCGGCATGCTTTTTGCTGGTGATTTTGCTGTTTGAAATGTCCTGCAAGCTAGTTCAGCAATGCTGTCTTGTGTTCCTAGTCCAAGAAGCTGTGCATTATCTTATGCACTAGATAAGTACGTGCAGGCATGAGATATAGGGCTGTTGGCATGAGTCCAAATTGATAATAATTTGGACTTTGATAATAATTTTTGATAAAATTGATAATACACATTAGATAGGCTGCCTTTAAACAGAACCACACATAAAACAAAGGAATGTATTGATTACTTGACCAAAATGTGATCAAAGTTTCACAGGAAGCTAATCCTGTATTTCCCCTAGAACAGGGGTTCAGTGCTCAATAATTCTGAGTTTATGGTGGCATTATAAGCATAAATATTGTGAATAGGAGAATTGACCAAATAGATAAATTTAAGGGTGATGTTCAATATTGCAAAATGTTTGACATCAGCTGGTATAACTGTAGCAAATGGTGTGCTATTGAGGGCCTCTGGAGCCACAAATGGGAATCCAAAGAGAAGCAGGAAATGTGTATTTGACACCACGAGAGAATGGGTACTAAAAATTTCACTGTACAAAAATCCATTGAACTCATGCTGATAAGAAGACTTAGCTACTTGATTTATCTTTTTTTTTGAAGATTTATTTTATTTATACATACAAGCTGGGGTACAGGCCAGAGGTTTGGGGCGGCGAGAGGGTTCACCAGAGACAGAGCGGGAAGCAGAACAGGCAGATCAGAAACACTGCTGAGGGGAGCAGCGGGAGATGCAGGAGAGGTCTGCCATGCTATGTGGGATTCTCCCTGGCTGGGCGTCGAACTCGCGTCACCGCTGCCGACTGCTCCACAGTGCAGTGCTTAACCGCTGCGCCACCAGGGAGGCCCTGATTTATCTTTTGTCTAAATTCTTCCACTGCTCAAATATTTCTACTCTCCAAAAACAGTGTCCATCTCCAATGTTGGCAGTGATACAACCCATAAACTTTGAGGCATTCAGATGCAGTCATTTTTGTTTTGAAAATAAAGGAACAGAGATGCGGAGAGGTGTTTCTCCAGACAGAACAATGTTAGTCAATAGAATGGATGTTTAGGGTCACAAAGGTCTCCATCCAGCACCGAACACCAGGTCCTGGCAACAGGGCCTCCTGGGTGTTATTAGATACATTTATTTTTTGATGCTCATGTTTGATAAGCAGAGCCCCCAAAAGTCTGGGGCCCAGGGCAGAAGGGAGTATAACTTAAGGGGGGTCCTCCATTCTTGCTTGCAGTTCAGGAGCCTAAGTTCTGACCACGAGGCATCCAAAGCAAATATTATGTTGATGGTTTTCTTTATCCACTCTTTCTTCATGACCCAATTCCATAAATTCTGAAGCTCCAGCTAGACAGCAAAACATTGTATGTGACTTTTTCCAGAATAGTATGTTTGTGTTAAATTGTTATAACAGACCTTTTTCATAAGGGGAATTTTTTTTTATTGTCTTGTAAGGAGACAGCAGATAGTTCTCTTTAGTCACCCAGTCAGTGTTCTTAAAAACCTAAAGTTTTTGTTTGCTTTTTAAAAAAAATGTGCCTTGATTGGCAAACAATCCCTTGTGCTAGCTCTTTGCCCCAGATTCTTGAAGATTGGGATTGTCAGACAATTCTAAATTCTTTACAGGAAGTGTTATTGTGTTACCATACAACATTTCCAGAACATTTACCTCATTCTTTGTTCCTCTACTTTTTCCTTTTTAGTTCTATCTGTCAGAGGTTGTCATCTAGACTGCCTATTGCTAGCTTGGCCTTTGGAAAGTCCCTTTGTTCCCCCATCTCTGCATTTATAAAGAGGGGGGTGCTTGTGCCTACCACATGGGGTTGTCATAAATGACATCCTCCCTGGCATGTGTTGAGCTGAGCTGAACACAAAGTACTTGCTCAGGACACATTCCTGGTCTTCTTGTTGCTATTGTGGTAGGAGGATTTGACTAATCCCTCTATTCCCCTCCATCAAAAGAATTTCATTGAACTTGGAGCCCTTCCCAATGTAACAAAGCGAGGAGTCATTACAGATTAATGTTGCTATTTTATGATCCAATTAGGGCCCTGGGCGGAACCAGAAGACACCAAAGCTTTTTCTTGTGACAAAGTGGGTTCATTGACAAGGAGGGCTGGACAGGTTCCTTCTGAACTAAGGAAATAATCTCTCTTTAAACATGTTAGACGATAAAAATGAAACAAATCAACTTATGAAAAAAAATGAACACGAGTCTTATCCTAACAGCTAGGGATGAAGTAGAACAAGTCTACTTCACAAGTGCAGGAACACCATGTCCTCTCTTATTCAAGCCTGCAGCTTGCCTTGCTCCTCTCCTAGAGAAATTCAGAGGTCAGTCAGAGAGCTGGGGCAGAGGGGCACAGGGGACTGAGAATTTAGATGGGGAACAGGGTGGAGAGCACCCAGGGAACCTGATGGGTTCAGGAGTGTGGGGAGGGAGAAACAGGAAGAAGGAGGCTATGGGGAAGGAAGCAGGGATCTGAGACAGGTATGAGGACAGTGATTTACAGGCAGGGTCTCTGGGAACTCGTCTAATTGACGGGGGTTGCAGAAGCAGGCTCAGAGAGATCCCAGTTAGACACCATGGAGTCAAGACCCATTTGGGAACCATCTGTTTAGGCCTCTGCTGCCATTGTAACCGTGTGATAGCCATAGAAAAGGGAGGTTCCAGCTCCCCGCCCCCACCTAAGGAAGAGGGGAACTGAGCAGTGAGGAGAAGCTAGAAAAAGACTGGCTGGGAAAATGCTGGAAGAAAGAAGAAAGAGGAAGGCTCAGAGAAAACCTGGATGAGGCACATGGAGAAGGGAGACATGTGAAGAAGAAGCCATGCTTGCTTCTCAGACTTGAACTTGTACCAGAGACTTTGGGGACATGGAAGGAGACACTTGAAAGAGACAGAGATGTGGGTAAGAGGCCCGAAGGGAAGCTGACCATGGCTACCTTTATCTTGATTTTGATTTTGTTCTTTTCCTTCCAGACTTGCCTGGCCCTTTTTGCCCCTTTCCTATGAATTCCCCCCAAGGAGGTACCTTAGACTTGAGGCAAGCTTTCAGACCTCAGTGGCCTTTGGTCAACCTTGTTTGGCTGGATGTTTACCACGAGGGGATGGGTAACTTTGGGTGGTGAACGGGAAACTATTTAAACTGTATTTTTTCTCTTCTCTTCTTTTTATCACACATAAATTGGATTAGAGTTCTTTTCCGTTGAAGGTCTTATGCACTAGAGTATGTCTGTCTTGTCTGTGGATGTAGAGCCCATTTAGAGTGGCAGGTTTAAGGGTCCTGGGGCGCCCCTCACCCTGCCTGCTAACGCTGCCTTAGAAGCCCTACAAATGCACTGTGACAAATGCAGGCTGACGCAGGTATTCATTTGCTGAATCAAGTCACAAGCTACTTTTGACCAGTAGCTTTGCCACAGTTGATGTGATTTTCTGAAATGGAGAACAATGCTTGGTCAAGTTCTGAAAAATCTGAAGCCCGGTCTTCCCTGGAAAATCTTGTATATTCTAAAACTTTGGAAAAACACTCTAAGTTTGTAGGTAAAGCAGAGGTAGGGCCCAGTCCTAATTAATTATAATCAGATTATCAACTGCCTGTGTGCCCTCAGAGGTGCCTTTGTGGGTTTTTAGTTGCTGAAGACTGCTCTAACAAATTCCCACAAATTGACTGACTTAAAGCAACACGACTTTCTCCTCCTATAATTCTGGAAGTTAGAAGTTCAAAACCAGTTTCTGTGCCAAAGTGAAGGTGTAACCTGGGCTGGTTCGTCCTGGAGACTGAGAGGAGAATGCATTTCCTTACCATTTGCACTTCTAGTGCCATCTGCTTTTGGCTCCTTCCTCCATCTTCAAAGCACATCACTGCCAACCCTGTTTCATAACCACCAGGGTTCTCTGCTAATTCTGTGTCTCTGACAATGAGTGCTGTGATCACATCAGGTCCAATCAGATGATCTTTCCGTCGCAAGAGTCTTAATCATTCCTGCAAAGTCTCTTTTGTCACAAGTTTAACACTCACAAGGCCTGGGAATTAGGAGATGGATAAATTTGGGGCTGATATTCTGCTAGCAGGCTGATCCCAGCTCTTATGATTCCATGCACACTTCGCCTTCCAAGAATGGGTATCTGCATCAAGGGCATCCCAAGCATCTTGGCTTTTTATCCTGAGCTTCGCCCTCTCTGGAGATCAGCGGGCTAACTTACCAGCACGAGTGCACCTAGGAAGGCAAAAGTGAGCGCTACCTCTGAGATGCCCGCAAAGACCGTGGATAGATGCTCCAGCGTCCCGTTCTTCAGGTGGGTTGAGCTGCAATTACCACTGGGTTCTTTTCCGCATTCCTTGTCTCCCTTTCTGTATTAGTCAGGGTTCTCCAGAGAATTACTCAGTCTACAGATTCGGGTGTTAATCTTATCCAAAAGCACCCTCAGGACACACCCGGAATAATGTTTAACCAAGTATCTGTGCACTCCATGGCTCAGTCCAGCTTATACTAAAATTAACCATCACGTTCTCTCTGCTTCCTGAAATCACTTGCTAAATAAACCACACAGACTCCTATACTTTAAGCTCTGCTTTTGGAGCAATGCATACTAAAACAACAGAATTTCTCTGACACTGTTATGGAATAAAACAACCACAAGACTTACAGAATAAGAGCATTCTCTGTCATGTGGAATAGTCCACACATTACAGAATCTCTAATATTCTTAGTATCTGTGAACTAAATGCCAATAACGTGCATATAGTATCTGCAAGCATGATGACTGTCTCAAGAGGCAGTGCTCCTCACCTATCCCCCAGATTGAAAATCATTTGTCTGGGGGAAATGGGCTTCAGACATGGTTTGATCAGGGCTTCAGATGTATTTTTCACTTTTTCTCAGTTCTGCTCTCTGCTGTCTTTCAGCTTAATACTCACCTTGCCCTTCCTCTGGAAGACAAGTGGCTACAACTATTTTAGGATTGTACTACAGAGGTTAGAAGTAAGGGCATTCTGGGCCTCCCTGGTGGTGCACTGGGTTAAGCATGAAGCTGTCAGCAGCTGCCATGAGTTTGATGCCTGGCCGGGGAGATTCCCACATGGTGCAGCTGCCTTCCAGCAAGATTTCTGAGATCCACCCTAAATGGGTCAGATGAAGTCACATATTTGCTCCAATTGATGGTTTGCTTGGTGTATGAATTCTTTTATAATTTTTGTTTGGGGACCAATCATGATCTGGTCTGGAGTGGAAGGTAGGGCTATAGTTAATCTCCATGAAGCCCACGGGGTATGTGTGGGTGAGGCCTAGTTAAACCTGTGAGAATTACTCAGAGGGAAAAGGATGCTGGGTGGGGAACCAAGAAATATGCACAATAGAGAATAAGGCGCATTCATGGAAATGCAAGGTGTTTGGCGTGACAGCAGTGGGGAGAACGGGAGAGACGAGCTATAGGAGTGAGCAGACAATAAACCATTTGATTTAATGAATTTAATTGGTTCCCCTTGTTGCTCAACAATGTTTACAAAGCAAAGTAGTTCTAGTGACATTTTCACTTCCCGAGTCACTTAACCATTGACTGGAAAAGCTCTGATTGGTCCTCCCAGCAACTGTATTTCTCACTTTAAATCAGCAAATCCATACCAGGGAGTTCTGTCCTATACCTGTCTCTGTGAGTCAGGTTAGAGTTCATTGACACCCCCGTGGTGAGTGACTTTGGGTTCCTGAGCCTGAATTTTTGAACATGACCTATGGCAAATTTGCCAACTGAACTGTGGCCCCAGAAGGTCTCTTCCCTGGCTACCCCCTTCACACTGCCACACTGTTCTATTAGTCTTCCACCCTCTGCAGTGTTCTTAATCTAATTTTGCAGGTGAAGAAACTGAGACTGGGAGAGGCTAAGTGATTGTTCTGGGGCACATAGGCAGAATGTTAGGAGTCAAGAGTTGAACCCAAGTATGCCTGACCACAAAAGTCCCCCCATTATTACCACCTTGCCCCTCCTGATGTTAGCAACACCCAACAGGACAAACTCTGAGGCCCAAATGGCAACGTTCCCTTCTCATCAAAGAAAGGTCAACAATGTTCACACAAGAGACTGTGCTTGATAAGGAAAGGACAGGCATCAACAGCATAGGCGCTCACCCAGCGTCTCTGCTTTATTGTTCATCTTTTGTCCCCCGGTTCACAGCCTCCTCGTTGAGCTAGTACAATAGGAGAGCTATGAATCAGCAGGAAAATGTCCTCTTTCAAAGACCAAATAAGGTACTGGTCCCTAAAAACAGTAACAAAGTTTTGTGACTTTAAACAAAGTGTAATTGTGGGGGGGGTGGTTCTAGGCCACTGATGAGGCTGTTTGACTCCCAAAGGGTAAGTCAGACTGCCCATCTCTGTTTATGGGGAACAGTTGTTCCTCCAACCCAACCGTATCTCCGTAATAGGGAAAAGTCAAACTGTATTTTCGGGGAGTTTTGATTCCCAGGGCCAGAAAAGAGCAAATGATGTTCCTTTGGTCTGCAATATGTCAGCTTCAGACTCTTCATTTCCTCCCCCTCCCTCTCCTCACCCTCCACCATTCCTCAGTCCTGGTTTTATTTTTTTTCTTTTTCTGCCTTTTGCTTTCATGAAAATTTATTTCACATCTTGACACTGTTGAGATAATCCATAGCACCTTCTTAGGGATGAGAAGAACAGGAAGCTGTAGGAAATAGAATCAAAATTTCCACTGTCTGGGCAGCTGAGCTTCTGGAAAATAAAATGGAGAAATGGGAACAGAAACAGTGCCTTGCGGGATCCTGAAGTCTGGGGGGCTCTGATGTCCAAGGCTAGAATCACTGGGCCATCTTGGGAACGACACCTGCGTGGCCGGGTCTCAATCAGAGGCAGGGCTGGGGGTGGCTTTGAGTCTTAGGAAACATCACATAATGAAGAGAGCCACTCATGGGGTTCATTCTCCATTTGCCAGCTTTTTCGTCCCCAAAAGCATCCTGGTATTGTAAATATCTCAGAGAGAGTTCTTGTCCTTTAAGAGATTGCGAGATTCCTGGGGCCGTGGGACACGGATGGATACCATTGGGTGAACGCCAGTCTTCTCAGGCCAAGCCTCAAGGCCCTTCAGAAACACAGACAAAGTACATTTCCTCTTCCTTCTCCCCTATTTATTAGTTGGGGTCCACTTCTCCCAAGGGAAGTGATGGCGGTGAAGGTGTGGAGGTGTGCATAGGTGAGTGAGTGTGAGAGTGTGCATGATTTTATGAGTGTGTGTGTGTGCATTGGGGGCCACTGGTATCCTCCCTGAAGTCAAATTGAAACTTTATATGAATTCCCGTATTATCAGAAACTTTTCTAAAAATCCCACACATTTATTGTCTGATGTGTGAAACTGAGTATCTTAAGTTGACTTTTTTCAGGTGTCAGAAGAGACCCCCTGTGCAGGTTACTGGGTGTTGGTCACACCGAGGCCATGTTTGGTTTCACCACATTCAGTGGTCCTCCTTCACCAATCCAGACTGAGTTTCCTTCTTTCCAAGAGCAAGTCTGCATCATCTGCATCCTTCAAAGCTCCCTTTGACATAAAATTGAAAGACCAGGAAAAAGATTCCATCCAAGCATGGAGTCCTCTGTCTGGAAGTGGAGGTGAACCTTCCATGCTACCTTCTAGAAACAAACTGCAAATTACCGTGTGTCTTTTTTCTCTTTCTATCAAGTGGATACTTGGAACTTGCAGCAACCAGGCTTTGGCATGCAAATGACAATGTCACAGGAATGACAGAACAATGTTTCAAAAGGAACCTGGCGCACTAAATGACCAGACAGCACAAAGCTGCCCGCCAGCCTGGAGCGCTCTCCTGGAACTGTGCAGGAGGGAGATTTAAATGCATTGGTCCTTTAAACCACGGTCATCTTGGGGTCTCTTCACTACAGCATTCCAGCCTTCACGCTAACAGAAGCATGTAAGAAAGCCCTGCTCCCCTTCTTCTAGAGGTAGAGGAGAGGCACAGGCATGGAACTTATGAGGGACTCTGCTTGGTCGAGATCTTTCTTTTTGTTTTCAATGCAAACAGAATGAGCTGCCTAGCAGTAAAAGTTGCAAAGTATTTTAAAAATGTGTTGAACCGTATTTATTTGTTCAATCATTCATTCCACAAACATTGCTACATATTTCTTTGTGTAAGAGATCAGTGTGCTGCCTGCCTCCCCTTCCAGTCTCTGCCTCCCTACCCCCACCATGTTCGAGATTCTGCCTCTCCAGGTCTTCAGGAAACAGGAGCCATAGGGATGAAATGTGAATTCCTAGTCGAATGCTTTGATGTGTGGGCAGTAGATGGAGAACAAGGAAGACAGAGTATTTGGGTCCAGTAAGCATTCTCTGTCCTCGGACATCAGTCTCATTCTTATGGACTTGCAGTTGTTCACTTCCAATTATTCCCACCGGGTTTATTCCCGACACATAAATCTCTTTCCGACCGGGGTCTTTGTCTTCCACGGTGGTTGTTGTCAATGGTAACTCTTTGAAGGAGGTGGGGGCTAGAGTTGGTTAGGAGGCTTGGTCTCTAGACTTTTAACTCTGTCCAGCCAAGTTATTTGACTTCTAGTTTCTAGAAGTCAGATTCTTCATTTATAAAATGAAGATAAGCCTTTATGCCTGCTCACACGGGTGTTATAAAGTTGGGAAGCGAATGTGGAACATAATTATAATGAGTTTTTCTGAGTGCCACCATTTACAGCCCCCGGGGCATTTGAGGGTACTATACTTCCAAACTGAGGGTGATATAGACTGACATGGTAGCCCCCTATTTATGAGACCATAAATTTCTAGATTGGCAAACATTCCCTCTCACAAGGATCTTGCCAATTATAAATGGAACAATTCAAAGGTTCATCATCAACAGATGAGTGGGTAAACATGGATATAGATACATGCAGATGTATGTACAAAGGAATAGTTTTCAATCATAAAAAGGAAATACTAAGGCATGCTGCAATGCAGTGAATCTCAAAAGCAGTTTGCTAAGAGAAAGAAGCCAGACACAAAAGGTCACATATTATTTGATTCCATTTACATGAAATATTCAAAAGGGATAAATCCATAGAGACATAACACAAATTGATGATTGCCAGAGGGTAAGGGAAAGGGGGAAGGTGGAGAAACTGCTTAATGGATTTGGGGTCTGACATTGGAATGGCAGAAATATTTTGGAACCTGGATAAATGTGGTGGTTTTCTAGCACTGTGAATTACTGGATGCCACTGCTTTATTCACTTTTTAAAAAAAGATTGATTTATTTATGCATACAACCTGGGGTGTAGGCCAGAGGTGTCAGGTGGTGAGAGGGTTCACCAAAGACAGAGTGGGGATCAGCACCACTCTGCGGATCGACCAAAGTACACTGCTGAGGGGAGCAGAGGGAGAGGCAGGAGAGGTCTGCTGCGCCTTGTGGGAATCTCCCTGGCCGGGTATCGAATTTGTGCTGCAGTGGCTCTGGATAGCTTCATAGTGTTGTGCTTAACCCATTGCACCACCAGGGAGGCCCTGCTTTATTCACTTTTAAGTGGCTAATTTTATGTTATGTGACTGTTCATTGAGTCAATTTATTTTATTTTATTGATTTGCCATTCATTTACCTAACTATATAATTTTGGGAGTGCAGCTTCACATGTGCTTCTAAGGGAACCAGTTACGTGATCACATGAACCTCAGCAGGGGCTGCCTGTGAACCCTGGGATGAGCTATTCTTTAAGCTCTCTACAGAGGGTCTCTTCAGTTTTTCTCTGCTCACAATCCTCAGCCACCTGTAACACACTTGAGACTTGTGGGTTATCCATTTCTCTGGTGCCACAAAGGCCTGCAGGGGGCTTGGCTTTCACCCACTGACTTCCCACCTCAGCTTCTGGGTCGGTGCTCAGACAGCTTCAGTCAGCACATTGAGATTTATATTCATGACAGCCCACAAATATTGGGGTAGCTATTTCAGAGAAATTAGAGCTGAGTTTCCAGGCCAGACTCGAGAAAGTGAAACCTATGTGAGTTCACGGTGGGAGGATGAACACTAAAATGTTATTACTGGTTATTTCTGATCTTTGGGTGGTGGGATAGAGATTTTATTTTCCTTTTTATGCTTACCCAAGTTATATATCTAGATAAAAGTTATCTAGATATCATTTGTTTATATAATTTTAAAGAAAATATTACGTGGACATGATTTGTTATATGATTCATCAAAACTGTTGTTAATTCATCAGAACATTAGAAGCTCATGTCAGGGTGGGACTTAGAAAAATGGCAATGTCCCTGCCTGCTCTGAGATGGTTCATAGCAACTTTCACCCTCTTCTTAATAGAAGCATTCACAAAGCTATATGGAAGCATGAGGAGGGGAGGAGAGGGATTAATTAATTCTAACTGAAAAAGTCAGGAAGGATTTTCTAGAGAAGCTGTTATTTTAAGAGCTAGACTTCTGTTCCAGTCAACTGGTCTACCCATATATTTCTTCATTTCTCCAGACTTCATTGCTGTCATTCTTTGTTTGTAGCACTAGCCTATCCTTACAAGGACATCATAGTTACACTCTGTTCTGAATTACTGTACCACTTCTGGTTGCATTATTCTCATGACACGTGTCATGTATTACTTATCTTTTCATGTACATTTTCCCTAATTATATCATAATCTACTTTGAGGACAGGACTTCTATTCTATACCTTTCAGTAAACACAGCATCCTTTCAAGAAGCATATTATTGACGGGTAAACATACAGTATATGCTGGATAATCAATAATGTAAAGAACGTGCCAGAAGAATCTTTCCTACTTAGCTTTTAAAATTCTTAAGATGCATTCTTGAAAGTGTCAGTATGTGAGCCTCCCTGGTGGTGAAACTGGTTAAGCACAGCGCTGTGGAGCTGTCAGTGGCTGCGGCGTGAGTTCGATGCCTGGCCAGGGAGATTCCCACATGACACTGCAGACCTCTCCTGCCTTGCCTGCTGCTCTCTTGAGCACTGTACTTCGGTAGATCTTCCTGTTCTGCTCCCCACTCTGTCTCTGGCTTGCACCCCAGCTTGTATGCAAAAATAAAATAAAATCTTTAAAAAAATTAAAAATGAAATAAATAAATCTTTAAAAATAAAGTGTCAGTATGTACAAAACCAAATAATTCATTTTTGTTCTCTATCTTTGGGGGAGACCAAAGTAGACTTAAGTAGTGCCTTTAGCCTCTTTTTAGAAAAAGGAGAGTTTCAAAATGTCATCAAGTTCATTAGTTGTGTCAAAAATGGAAACCAAACAAAATATGTTTCCGCACAGTTTGCTTTTGTTTAAAAACCAGATACAAAGTTAAGCACTAAAAGAGTCATTGTCTAGGTCTGAAATGATTCTTTCTTTAGACAAACAACACTATTTTCAGCTTATCTTTAAAAAGACATTTTGCATTCGTTTGGTTTAGACCTGGTAGCAAGTAACAGAAGTACAGAATGACAGAAACATCAGGAAACTTGAAGTTTATTTCTTTTTCATAGTTTAGAAGTGTGAGGGCATGGGTGCAGGGCTGTGCGGCCCTCCACGCCCTCACAAACTAGGTCTTCTATTTGGTTGCACGGACCTGTGGCTCCATTCCCAAGACCCAAGGCAGCTACCAGAGCCCCAACAATTACACCCGCTGTCTGGGAAACAGGAAGGAAAAAGAAAGAAGACTATCTTAACTGTTTTTTAAGGGATTCTTTGAGGAATCCTTGAAAGCACCCCTCTATAACACCACGTTTGTCAGAACAGACTGGAAGGTGTGATTTCTGTTCTAAGTAGCAACATGCCCAACTAGACATCAGGATTCAGGGCTTATTTCAGCTTGCTGTTTTGGTGTCGTGGACCTCTGCAGCAGTCTAGTGAAGTCTGGGGATCCCTTCTCTTAACAATGTTTTGAAATGAATAAGGTAAAATGCAGTACATAGATCATAATAGAATTCAGTTTTATTGAAGTGTGTTTCTATTGGCAAACTCTTTGAGGTTGATAGCTCCCAACTGAAGAATCCCTTCTAAAACACAAAAAAGGTGGGCAGAAACCAGCCTCCCATACTTGACATAGGAAACCCCTGCTGAATGGTTTTAGTCACAATTAAGTTTCTTTCTTCATCTGAGCTCTGTGTTGCAGAATCTGATGGACACAAGAGAAGATCTGGCCTCTCCTCTCAGTAAGAGATACGATTTCTCTAATTTGACTAAAAACCTAAAAACATTGGAAATTTTCAGCTTATACAAATGGGTTGTCCTATAGGCCAGGCTATCTGTCTATCTATCTACCTATCTACCTATCTATCTACCTATGTATCTATCTATCTATCAGCATTTGAGGAGTTCAAAATAAGGGAGAAATTATGTAGAGTGGACTTGGAGAAAGGAAAGAAAGAAAAGTGGAAGACTTATTATAAAGGAAAGGAGAAGCACTATACATTGGTGGGGGCAAGGGAATGTGAGGGCAGGTGATAGCAGTAGCAGGAGGGCCCCTAAGAGGCTCAGAAGAGAATGACTTAGGAGAAGTGGTTAGCAAGGCGAGGGCTGGGCTTGAGCTGATTATAAACAGAGAATCACTATTAGTTGTTAAAACTAAAGAAATGAAAAAGAATTAAGAAATGTTTGTGTATATCTAGATGGCATGTGAACATATTTTAAGTGGGCTAGAAGAAGGGATTTCAGATTTCCAACAGTGATATAGCTGTTCCTGGGGTTTGGATGGATTGATAGTTAAAGGGACTGAGGTTTTATGTGTGACACTTTATTTCTTCCAAAATAAAAAGAGACTGGAGATAAATATGTCAAAATGTAAGCAATTAAGAAAAAGTTTTTATTATTATCTATCATTCTTTGTTTTTCCTCTCTTTGTTTTTGAACATTTAACAAGTTTAAACATGATAATCATCACTTTTAAAAATTTAAAATTTTGTCTATGTTCTAGATTGGTTTAACATACCCAGTAAATTCTAGCTATCCATTAGCCAATGTTTTACATTTACTTTGAAGTGGCTGGTTTCTGCCATTCCCCTGGAACCAGCCATTAAAGTACTTTCCTTTAGTCTGCAGTGTGGGCTTGTCTTCTTCCCTGGCCATTGTTTGGCTGCTTTTCAGAACTTTCCAGCCTTTTCTGATTTCTGCCTCGTGGGAACTGCAGTAATAGCACTCATTTTAGCCCATGTTATTTGACTTTGAATTTGACTTGTCTTTCTAGTTGACTCATTAAGCTCCTTAAAGATCTAGACCCTCATATTTAGCATGGCAAAAGGAGCTTCCATTCCCTGTTCCATTCCATTCCATTCCCACAGCAAACAAACTAATCTACCGCATCACTTTTCCCACTGCGTGTGGACCTGGCCTCAGACTTCTTCTCATCAGAGCTACTGGGCTACAATTGTCAGTCGTATGGACAGGATATAAATAGAAAACCTCATGTTATGTCTGCCTCTACTTCTTTTGTAGCTTCCAAAGTACCAGTGTTAGTCTCAGAAGAGACTCCAAAGGACTCAGCATCATCCCTCAAATCCAGAAATCATAAAAACCTTAAACATGTAATTTTGAAGAACCCTCATACTCATCTTAGTGATATGCTGATGGCTGATTCAACTGTCCGAAAGTGTCATGGAACTAGTCTGGAAGGAGACCGGCAAATAGCATTGCAGATACACATAATCCCAAACACCTGTCCACCGGACACTGCTCACTAGAAAGGCCCGGCTGCCAGGCTGCAGGGGTAAAGGCCTTTCCTTCGTTTCCGTGACTAAGTGAAAAGACAGCCTTGCAAAGCTCTCCAGGCTCTTGGGAAGGTCCTAAGACAAAGGCAGAGGAGACAGGGAGGAAATGGCTTCTGGGTGAATTTCAGGAGTAGTTGCAACTGAACAGCTGGACAGAGCAACTAAGAATGAGTCCTCAAGCTCAGGTTCTTGAAACCTTCTTCTGTCCCCAATCGATGTCAGACTCCTGAGGAATATACCAAAAAGCTGACTGTGGAAGCTTCTTTATGATGAGCTTGTGAGTGACATTTTTTTCCTGGCTTCTTAATGCTTTTTCCTACTTTAAGAAATTCCTGTCATGACCTTGTTTTGTTTCGATAGTCAGAAACTAAAAGAGAAAAAAGGAAAACAGATCCTAGAGGAATATCAATTTTTTAAAAAATGTGGTACTAACACTCTACCTTTGGAATTGGAAAGTAAGAAAAGAGAGAGCATATCATTTTACCAGCAAGAAAGTAAACATTGACAACTGAGAGCAAATATAAAACTCCTTTATCAAAATGCACAGTGTGGTGACTGAGCTCTTTATTCACTCATTTTTAATTTCTTCTTTCATCCCATAACCACTTGTGGAGAGGCTACAAGTGCTGAGGATGTAAGAGAGAAAAGTAGGTCTGAGCTTTGCCCTCACAACGTGGGTGGGGGAGTCACAGGCCTTAGATGCCCACAGGTGGATGTTAAATTACAAGTGGAACTGGCACTGCAAAGGGGTGTGGTGGCAGGGGCTGGGTGACGAAGATACCTGGTCGTCAGCCCAGCTCTGGGCTGTCCCATCATCACCGCCTTGGCTGTGATGCGCGGCAGGTCTCCTCCCAACCTCTTCCTCCCCAGTCCGTCCTGTGGCTCCTCCCATGGTCAAGCTTCCCAGGTCTGCTTCCAGTACTCAGCAGCTCTGAGACGCACAGTAGCTCCCTGCTGCCAATGATCTCACCATAAAGAACTGTGTGGCTTAGCTGGCTTTCACTGCCTACTTTCTCAAAAGTACCGGGCTGGAAATTACTCATGTGTCCATCAGTAGTAGAGTGCATTAAACAGTGGTACAGGCATACCTGGTTTGACTGTACTTCGCTGTATTTTGCTTTGCAGACACTGCATTTTTTGCAAACCGGTGGTTTGTGGCAACCCTGAGTCAACTAAGTCTCTTGGTGCCATTTTTCCAATGGCATGTACTCATTCCGTGTCTCTCTGTCACAGGTCATTAAAATATGTACCTTGTCTTGTTAGACATATGTTATTGAAAAAAAAGAAAGGAAGGAAGGGAGGGAGGGAGAAAGGAAGGAAGGAAGGAAGGGAAGAAAAAGAACTGTGTGGCTTGTCAGGTCCTGGGAAAGCTCAGATTCCTTGATCTCCACTAGACACATGGCCTTTTGGTGCAAATTTTTCAAAGACAGCCCTGTAGATTCCTTCCAGGACACACAGCATGGAGAGCAAGAGCTCAGGTTGACTTTCGGTATTTATTCTGTTTTCCTGTTTTATTTCCACAGGTAGACCACATACCTCTTGAGCAGAAATTTTAATCTTTTTGTTTATTAATTCCCATAGTACCTAACTCAGTGTCAGACATGGGTCACAGTCTCTTCTTGGGGAAAGTTAGAACTGAGAGACTAAGTCTTAATAATAAACGTCATTAGACTAACCCCATGTTTGGCTTCGAAATTGACTCAATAATCTCAGAAAGTGTCTATGCTTCCCTAAGGCCTCCAGTTCTTCATCTGCAAGGTAGGAGGAACAGCTGGCCACGTGACGCATGCAGCTGGCTGGGAGGAGAGGACAAACTGGGGCTCATCAGACTTTCAGTGACCAAGCAGACCCCCCAGGATGAGACAAGGGGAGGAGAAGGAGGTGGTGACAGGTCCTTTCCCCTTTGATCTTCATGCTTTTACCACAGGAACTGAGAAGCAGTTGAGGCCGCTGCTCAGGAGAGAGAACCTCATACAAGGGCCACCCTTATCTTTTTGCAAGAGCCACCTCCTTCCTGGGCCCCAGGTACCTGCGGTTGACTGAAGCTCACAAATGAAGTTTGACCCGACCACACACCCCCAACCTGAACACCACAAGAAGTAGTGGATTTTCCAGGGCAGTCCTGATTTTGAATCTTTTGTCTCATTGTCTAATCTTGATCTCTGGGATCACGTGTTCCAGTGTGAGCACAGACGCCCAATCAGCTACAGCCTGGGGGTTCCCAGGTGACTGTTTAAAGAGAAGGCCTTTCCTGTCCCTCGCTGCCCTCTGCTTCTCGGGCTGTTCTTGACCATCGCCCACAGGACAACCTTCCCTGCTGGCCTTCCCTGTCCCGAGTCCTCAGCCCTGGTGCTATGAGCCTCGGCCTTTCCTCACACTATCCCAGGACTTACCTGGCTCACAAGCCAATGGCAGGTCTAGGGCTCAGGGACCAGGGCCTTCACTGTCTATTCTCCAGGGACTCTAACAGGGAGACTTGGTCGGCTACTGGGAGGCTGGGAGAGTGTTTTGGGGTTGATGGGTGTTTTTATGGAGGGCACTCAGGTCATTTTAGGATGAGGACTCAAAACAGGCAGAAGTCAGGAGAAGCCCCGCTCCCTGCCAATCCTGTGTGGACAGAAACATGAAGTAGAGGTTTAGATCCCAGAGCTGAGTCTGATCCTTGCTTCTCTACTTGCTAATACTGAATCTTCCCAGGGGCCCATTTCTTCAACTACAGAAAGCGCCAGTATATGCCAAGCTGCAATGCTGAGCTGTCGGTTAGTTACCAAGACCGGTCGCATAGCCATGAGTGTTGCTTGGGCATAGGTGACTCTGTTCTGCACAGGTGACCTGCCACTGATAGGGGGGACCTAGGACATGGACACTGACAGGACTGGGGTCTTGTCCACATAAGGCAGCCGTGTGGGAGCTCAGAGGCACTGAGAGGGCCCTCGCAGAAAGGATCAAGCCTACAGGACTGGAGATTGGTTGAGGAGAGACACTAGGGGACTCCCAGTTCTGAGCTATGGTTTGGAAAAGGACAGAGAGGGAACTGGTGAGCAAGCAGAAGCATGGAGCAGAGGGAAGGTGTGTGAAGAGGAGCAACTGCAAATGCCCCGAAACCTGGGTATACTGAGTCACGCATTGGGCTGAGTAGCTCGGGTGGGTCCCAGCACATGAGCACCTGCTGCTGTGAGGTTCTGAACAACATCCCTGGTCCCCTTGAGGTCTAATTGTCTTGTTGTCCAGGGGGTTCCCTGTGTCCCCTTACTCCCACCATGTCTTTACAAGAGGATTTCCTGGCCTGGAAACAAAACATTTGTCTCTATCCCTAGAAATCTAAAAATGTTGAAACAAAGATCTATTTTTTAAGATTGTGATGAAAATCAATCAGAATCATACTTAGAAAATGGACTCAGAGTGGTCTATTTCATGGTAGGTAATCAGTAAAGGACAGCTGTTAGCCAAGGAATTGAGCACATGGTCTGACCGCAGAGCCCAAAGCAACCCGGCCCCACACGGAGCAAGGGCTCAGCAGCAGACTGCTCTACCCCAGCGAGATGGCCCAACCCCCCCTCTCCCCCTCCCCCCCCCTTTCCCTCCCCTCTCTCTTTCTCTCTCTCTCTCAAGCAACCTCACAGCTTCCCGAATGGTACTTTAGAAACAAAACAAGTCACTTGCTTGAACAAGTCACGCTAGCCCTGGCGTGTGAGGCAGCCTGACAGTCATGGAAGGAGGCAGAAATGTTGACTTTCTCGATCACTTTAATGTTGTATGAAAACATCTGCAGAAAATACTTGAAAAGAAATCAGGGCCATCCCGAATATCCTAGAACGCAAGGGACAGACTGACATCATCTGGATTGTCCGTGATCTTCAGTTCATGGGGAAAGGTGGACAGAAGGGAAGAAGCCTTAACTGAGCCCTGGAGGCCAGCATCGTGACAGGCAGGGTGACAAGTGGTCCCACTGAAGTCTGGTCTTGGCAGTGGACTGGTTTCCTGTGTTTCTTCCTTCCAGTACATTTTCACAATAACCCCCTGCCTTCTGTGTGAACAGCATTTGCCACTCTCCCTACCAACCTGAGAAAATCAGCAACAGGGCTCAGTGGTGCAGGTCAACTTTATGGGAAGAAACAGGGCCAGAGAAGTAATGTGACCCACCCAAGGTCATGCAGCTGGTAAACGTGGACCCAGGATTTGAACTCAGGTCTGCTTGATTCCTTCCCACTGTGAAACGTGACCAGGGCACACAGGGTCAAGGTGAGTTCCAGCCACGACCTGACTCACATGTCGCGCAGACCTATATTGAACCTGAGGGTGGAAATTGCCGAGTTGGGTTGGCGGGGGGAGGGGGAGGATGCTGTGTCATTAGGAGAAAGCAAAGGGTGCAGTTCTCATTTTTCTTAGCAAAAGCAACACAGTAAGAAAACAGTTCATTAAGACACTTCCTACGTTAGCAAGAGAGCAGAAACTATAATTCTTGAGGGCAAATCTTTGCAAAAGAGAATAAAAGGATACACAGTAGTTTTTTTAGAGTTGAGGTGAATGAGGGCCTGTTTGGGGCCCTCAGAGATGAGATGAGGTGGTTCAGATTGCATAAAGTGAATTGTTAGCTTCTCAGGGCTGAGGGCTTGTTCGCTCACACATGGGCCCACTGCCTAGGACAATACAGTAGATGCCCAATAAGTGCTCAGTGAGCACAAATACTCCCTGCTTAATCTCCAGCTCCCAATAACTTGCAGGGCATCGAGTTCGAAGGCAGGGAAGGAGAGCGAACACTCAGATATGTGAGAGTTTCTCTTTGAAATTTGCTTCATAATTATCTGCCAATACCTGTCCACAGGTGGCCCTGAAGTGGGGCTCTGTTTTCTGTAAATGTCTGTGTTCCTCCACTCCCAGATGTGCCTTTGGCACGTAAGGCAGGGGGAATTGGGGTGGGACTCGAGAGCACAGAGTCTGAAAAGTATGCATGTGTCCTAACACATTTTGACATCTGTTCCTAAACCCCATTCAAAAGGCATATACAGCCACATTTTGTCTCCTGGAACTTAGTTGCTCTGCAATTTCACGTTTGGGACCACAACCAAGAGCTAGGAAATAAACTGGGTTCAGGAGGGCCGGGCGCTCCCTCCCTGTTCATGGTGTAGCCACAGGGCCTGGAGGAAGCCTGGCAATTGATGACTAGGAGTTATTTGTGGGATGATTAAATCCACGAGAAAAGGACTTGAGGCAAGTTAAATGCCACAAAATTTCTACTGTTAAATATCGACAACTTCACTCACAGGGGGGTCATTAGATGGTGATTTAGCAGTTTGGTTAACCATTATCTTCTAGATCTATGGCAGATCAAAATTGGAAGAGAAGAAAGAGCTTTTCACTCTACCTGTATAAAGATAATTCATTTGTTATCATAGAAGATATAAGAAACATAGATACAAAACTTTAAAAAGCATAGTAGACTAGGGCCAGTTGTGGCAACAGAAGCAGCTCTAAATAGTGTTGTGGTTCAGGGAGCATCTGATAGATCACAAAATGTCACCGGGATTCAAAGTGATGACTGAATCATGAGAAGTAGGTAAAATTAACTTCAATATCCTCTTTTAAGAAGAGAGGAAAGCAAATAAAATACTTTTAAAAGATGTCTACCCATGATGGATAAAATTCATAAAAGTGAGTTTCTTGAAAAAGGAACCCAGCAACATTTCTCTTAGATTGTGGGATCTTGGAGTATTTTTGATGTTCAAGTTTGTGCTGTTAAATATCCCGAGTTATGGAGAGTGAAGAATAATCATCAGGGAGTCCCACAAAGTGTAAAGAAGGGGCAGAGGGACTGAGGGGGGGCAGAGGGCCACGGGGTGACTTCCTGGGCAGTGACCTGCTCCACTGCACGTTCCATTGTCACTATCTTGAAATTGTTAATCAATTTTGGAAAATGGCATTTTCACCAAGTCCTGTAAATTATACAGCCATCATTTGAGAGACCTCCCCTCCTGGGTGAGTTTACTAAGCAGGAGGCCCAGGACAAAGAGCCGAGACCCAAGGTCTGCTCTGAGTGGAGGGTAAGAGGCGTGTCTGTAGCCAGGGCAAGGACCACAGACACAGCTGGGCCTGCAGGAGGTGTCCCCCTGTTTGGATGTGGGTTTGGTATGAGTCTTTTTAAAACTATAAAATTCTTTGGGCATCCCTGGTGGCACAAAGGGGTAAGTGTCAGCACCATGAAGCTGTCCGCAGCCGCTGCAGCTCACGCTCCATCCCCTGCCAGGGAGCTTCCCGCAGGCGCAGCAGACCTCTCCTGTCTCACCTACTGCTCCCCTCAGCAACATACTTCAGCAGATTTGCCTGTTCTGCTCCCCACTCTGTCTCTGATGAATCGTCTCATCTCCCCCACACCTCTGGCCTACACCCCAGTTCTTGTACGCATAATTAAATAAATCTTTTTTTTTTAAAGATTTATTTATTTATGCATACAGCTGGGGTACAAGCCAGAGGTGTGGAGTGGTGAGAGGCTTCACCAGAGACAGAGTGAGGAGCAGAACAGGCAGATCAGTAATACACTGCTGAGGGGAGCAGCGGGCGAGGCGGGAGAGGTCTGCCGCACCATGTGGGATTCTCCCCGGCTGGGCATCGAACTCGCATCGCTGCTGCCGACAGCTCCACAGCCCAGCGCTTAACCGCTGCGCCACCAGGGAGGCCCCTAAATAAATCTTTAAAAAAAACTATAAAAATTCATATATGTCTTGTGTTTTATTTATTACTGGAGACTGAGCCATGTTTGGGGTAATTTATTCAATTTTTTTTTTTTTTACCGTCTCAATGTGCTAGGCACTGTTTTAGGCATTGATGATCCTGAGGTGATCAAAGTCCCCTGCCCTCAGGAAGCTGAACAGACCAGTCAGGAGGCAAAGAGAGTGAATATACAGATAATAAAAGCGCTGAAGCACTGGGAAGAAAATAAAGCAAGGTGGGCAGGTGATGGCAGGAGCATGTTCTGCAGGGCTGGGTAGGAAGATTTTCTTTTGAGGCGACTTTTAAGCGGAAACTATTATCTAATTATTAATGTACCATCTTTTACTAAGTGTCTAGTGTGTTTCAGGCTGTGCTGGTGGCTTTTCGTACCTTAAGCCATGTATTCTGTCAGTCACTTACCCAGGTAGATGGTGATTTTCCTCACCTAGAGAAGAAACCGGTATGGAATTTGGGGACCAGTTCTGTCCATCTGTTAACAACAGTGGAGCCAGATATACACACCTGTCAGGGATGGATTCACCTGTCAGGGCTGTAACATCTGCTCAGACCCAGGTTCTCAGCTGGGACCTTGGGAAGGAACCAAACTGCACATCTCAGAGATCCAAAGACAGGCCCGTGGCCATGGAAGCTACAGCCATGGAAGCTGCAGGAGGGGCGCCAGGGTGAGCACCGGCTGACCTTCCCATGGCCGCCAAAGGTGAGCACTTGTAGGTGTCACCCTAAATGGCACTTCCCGCTGGAAGAAGCTGCTGCTGGTCACCTGCTCTGTTTAGGGGAGCTGAGTCCCTCCTCAGGATATCCCTGCAGGAAGTAGTAGGGGATTCCAGGGACCCGGATTGCATTCTCTTTCTCATCCGTCACTGTAAGTGTCTGGTTCAGCCACACTAGGCCTTGACCTCTCAACAAAATCGCTGTTGGAGTATTCCACGAAATATACATTATGGTAAAATATTGCTGCCTTTCTGTTTTATGTATGAGATTTCCCTAAAAGACAATGTTAGAGGGCCTCCCTGGTGGTGTAGCGGTTAGGCGCTGCGCTGTGGAGCTGTCGGCAGTGGCTACGCCTGGCCGGGGAGATTCCCACATGGCGCAGCAGACCTCTCCTGCCTCGCCCGCTGCTCCCCTCAGCAGTGTGTTTCCTCCTATCTGCCTGTTCTGCTCTCCATTCTGTCTCTGGTGAACCCTTTCGCCACCCCACGCCTCTGGTCTGTACCCCAGCTTGTATGTATAAATAAATAAATCTTTAAAAAAGAAAAAAAGAAAATGTTGGAAAAAGTAAAATCATTATTCTTTTCTTGTTTTCATTTTCCACCCCAGAACCGTCCATCATCAGAAAACAGTTTACTTTACACCTTTCAAGCTGATTTCTATACCCAGAAGAGACTGGACAGGGGAGAGTGGTGACCTCTGGATGCTCCACTACAAGGGGCTGGGAGGCTTGGAGGAGAGTGAGTAATCTCGGGGCAGCCCCAGAGATTGCTCAGGAGAGAGCTGAGCTGAGTGTCTGCAGAGGCAGACACGGGAGTCCCAGGGCCATGCTGGACTGTGCTTGGGATGAAACTATGTGAAATAGGCATCTTCTCCCTGTGTCCCCCTTGATCCACTCAGTGGGTGAAAATGCAGTCCTCCATGACGACATGAGGCAGGGGAGGAGGCAGCACATGTAGTGACAGCAGCCCCCAAAATGTTCTAAGTTGGGATTTTTCATCCTAAAGTCTATGGCATGCCTGCTGGAACAAGAAAGAAGGGGGTCTGAGCTGATAATGACGTGTTACCAAATTTTGTTCCATTTCAGAAAATCCAGAGGAGTGAGTGTTGGCTGAGGTTGCTGCTGCAGACAGACCTGAAAGGTGCAGAGGCAATGGGAAAACGCTTAGGTGACTCAATACTCAATGCCGCGTTGGATATCTAGACAAGTGTAGGTTTACGCATTTGGTTTTCTGGTTGATGCTGAACTAAGGAACCTGAACTTGATTCTTGATTTGAGCTTAGATGAACTTTACCACAATTTTCTAAGCTACATTTTGGGCAATCCAGATTGAGGAAACTTCAATCTTGGCAACTCGAAACTAGAAACCTGGCAAATCTTCCACACTGTGCCCTCAACCAGAAAGTTTGGGTTCTTACCCCATAAAGAGCATGTGAATCCGAACTTTATTTTGTAATTGATGAGGACCCCATGAAGGGTTTTAGGAGTGAGTCAAATGATCAGATTTGTGTTTAGGAAAAGATCACTCCAGGTGCAAGTGGGAGGTGAATTCTGAAGGGGAAACTGACTAAGGGACACCCACGTGGAGCTGCTATTGTCTGAAAGTTTGTATCCCCTAAAATTCATATGTTGAAACCTAACTCCCAATGTGATGCCACTAGGAGGTGGGGCCTATGGAACTTGGTTAGGTGCCGAGGGTGGAGAGTTTGTGAATGGGATTAGTTCCTTATAAAAGAGGCCCAGAAAGCTCTGCATCCCCTCCTCCCATGCGAGGACAGTGGGTAGATAACTGTGGATGAGGACGCCTGGATTTTGGACTATGAGAACTATGAGAAATAAATTTCCATTGTTCATATTATAAGTCAGTCAGCCTATAGCATCCTGTTATAGCAGCCCAAATAGACTAATTTGAGAAATCCAGATGGAGGGTAATGATAAAGACCTGAAATCCTGCAGTGATTTCATCCCCAAAGAGCTTGGGGATGATGGGCCTGGATGTTGTCATAAGATTATCAAGATAGAGAACCCAGGAATACCTCAGAAGCCAAGCAAGGAAGAGAAAACACCATTTGTTGTTGTTGTTGTTGATATTAATTCCCTTGTCCTTGTGTTTCCTTCCAAACACAGGAAGGACCAGTTATCCTTATATCGAATAACCCCAAGACCTGCCGCAGCTACCCCTTCTCTGACTTTCCCAGGGGGAGCCACATTGCAAACTGCTAGTCCATGCTTCAAGGTTTTTGGGAACTGGCATCTTCCAAAGGATGACAATTTGGCATCTACATGCCTATTTCTCCTTTGAATCTCACAACCAATTCGGAAGTTGAATGAAGAAAACAAAATTATTTATTGTATCCCCTTTCCCTTAGATCTCAAATTTAATATTATCTGGTGCTTTGGCACAAAACTCCAACATCTGTTAAACTGGATTGAACAACATGTGATATTCCTCTGGCCTAAGTTAGAGATCAATATAACTTATTTCCTCTATGTCCAATCCCAAAGTAAAGGGGACACTTTAACATGAGACACCGCCTTGGGGAAGTCTCAGAAGGGAAAGAGTGAGGAATATGTTTGCCACATTAAAGATCAGGAACCTCCTTAGGATGGCACCCCGGGAAACCATAGATCCATGAGTGGCTGGAAACCCACCCATTAGACCAACCCAACATTAGTTTTCCCTTGAGAAGAGGGCCGAGGGAGAATCACCTGTGGGAAGATCAAAGAAGGACTTGAGGCCCACAGAAGGAGAGGAAGATGAGGGAGACCTCCCTGGGAGAGGGGACTGGTTGGGCACAGTGGGTAAGATCAGTGTCTGGCAAGAAGCCTGAAGTTTTCTGACTTGGAATCCTGAGTGCACGGAGGTGCCAGTGAATGAGGAAATTAGGAAAGCTGGGAAATGGGTACAGAGCATGTGAGAAAACTGAGTGGGCCTCAGTAACCTAGGAGACCTCACAGGCCCCAGCCAATCAACAAGAGGCACAACAATGAACCACCCAATGGCCAAACCCCCACTCCTTACCCACTATACCCATATAAGCACCTACCTCTTGCCCCCTCAATGGTTACCCACTCAGGACCCCTCTCTGCTCAGAGATCTTTCCTGTCCTTCCTCTTCTTTATCAATAAATCTCTTCTTGTCCTGCCTAACTCTGGTCTTGACATTGAATTCATTCCTCTGTGGGACAAGAACTGAGAGAGCCCCCAGGGACCCTCAAACCACTGGACCCAATTTACTATTCCTGAGGTGAGAAACTTAGCAGTTTAGGAAGATTTGTCACAGTTGACGAAGTGAAAAGCCCATCTCCAAAGTTCTAGAAGCAAGTATTTCTCATGCCTTCACTCTGTCATTCCAGAGGCCAGGAAGATCACCAATGCTAACTAAACAGAAGAAACTAAAACACTAGGTTAACAGAAGCAATAAAAAGCTCCAGTTTGATTTGTGTGACAGTATTTAACTGAGCACCACCATGTCAGATACAGATCTGTCTTGACTTACTGTGGGGTGATGTCCCAATAAACTCATCATCAGTTGAAAATAATATAAGTCAAAAATGTACTTCATACACCATAGCTACCTGACATTGTGTGCAAGTGCCCAGGGCACAATTGGGCAAAATGATCCAACGCAAAACCTATCTCATAATAGTATTGAACACCTCTTGTAGTTTGTTGAATACTGCACTGAAAGTGAAAAAAAAGAAAGGTTGTGTGGATTCTCACCATATCGTTAACCGGGGTAAAGATTAAAATTTGAAATTCCAAATACAATTTCTACTGACTGTATATCATTTTCCCACCATCATGAAGTCGAAAAATCCTAAGTAGAACCATCGTAAGCTGGGGACATTCTGTGTTCAGGTCTGAAGATAAATGAAGTGATGAACAAAACAGATCTGGCCTGCTCTTGGGAGCGCCCCAGGGTTTCTCTAGTTTTGTCTTCTTTGCTAGGTCCTTGGAGGGTTGGGTAGAAGGAAACTAGTTCTTCCTTTTAGGAGACACTTGTAGATGTCAAAGTCTTTAGTGTATTGATTTTCTATTGTTACTGACTTTAGGGAGGTGAGCAGAGAAACTCAGCTAAGGAAACTACATCCAGCAACAAGAAATTGCTCAAGTAACTGTAAATGGAAAGTCTGTCTAAGTGGTGTCTTTTCTGTTCTCCTTCTGCATGATTAAAAGGTTTAAACTGATATACAGATATAGAGATACACACACACACACACACACACACACACACACACATATCTCCATAGGGGTACTGATAAATGGGGTGTGTCTTGGGTTCGACTCCTGAGTGCTCAATAATGTTGACTTGCCCATTTCTTCGCCCCCACCTGTGCCCCCAACGAGCAGCAGGAGCGACCAGACCCGCGCGAGTGCTGAGGGGAGTGAGCCAGGTCCCACCACCCCTGAGAGCTGAGCAGCTGCACTAGGGAACTTCTCCTTCCAGGACCCATTTTCATATCTGACATAGACAGGCTGGCTCTGTAGCGGAATCCCCAGGGGGATACATATTCAAGACTCCACATCTGGAGATTCTGATTCACTGAGTCTGGGGTGAGACCCAGGAATCTGTATTATTAATAAGTAGCCTTCCTCTTCTGATGAAACTGGTGTCCCCGCAGGGAACTCAGATGAGCCTGCATACAAATAGCCTGCTGCAGAGGATAGCTCTGTGGGCTTGTGAAAACGAGACTCAGGACACAGCTGTGGCCTTCGCTGGGGATAGCAGGATGGCTGTGTGACTTTCAGCCTGGAGGCGGCCCAGTGGACAATCAAGAGCCTGAGAGAGAACAAGAGTGAGACAACAGGAAGCACCGGCTTCCTCCTTCTGCTGTCTGAGGAAATAAGTCAGACCCGCCCACTGGGGATGCTCCTGGTACCAGCACTGCCTGGAGCCCCAGAGCAAATCAGACGCATGTATCTGGATGACAGGGTCTCTAGTTGGGGACTCCCCTTGTTTGGAACCTGGGGAGAAGTCAGGACAGCAGTCACTCTAATGGACTTCTGAGAAAGAGACCTTCTCCCTGCCTGCTGGCCACTGCTTAGGCAGGGAAACAGGTACTTCTTCCTTCTTCTTCCTACTGAGGTAGTTTGTCATTTCTGCACTCTTTCCTCTGCCAGCCTCCCATCTTCCTCTGGTGTCAGGGATTGGTGCCAGAGCCCACAGTTTCCTGATTCAGAATGAATCCAGGGAGACAACTGGTCAACCCATCTTGGTCTGGCGTCACAAGTTCACTGGTCAACAACCAATCACTAGGTCCAATCCGCTGTAACCAGGAGGCAGGACATGGATCTAAATTATGAGCAGGGCTGGATTTATTTAGTGGTGATTATGAGATCGGCGGGATGACAAGCAATATCGGACACCTCTAAAGAGGCCTCTGTTTTATTCTGTGCTAGATATTTTAGCAAGGTGGAGACCAAGGAAGGCAATGTGTCTAGGATTCAAAATTCCATATGTGGCTGCAGGACCTGTGTTTCTAGGAGGCCTAGCTAACAATTGCAATTCTGGAAGACTAAACCTCAGAAAATGTTGCATGCTGAGCGGGTTAGTCAAGGATCGCAGCAAGCATTTGGTGTCCCTGTTATTGCTATTCTCCCCCACTTGCTGTTGCCCCCTGTGGCCGCTTTGGTCACAGTTTCTGCCTTGACAGGACTGGCACAGAGTCCAGGGAGGCTCAGGTGCTGTTTGACTTGGACACAGTAGTGTCTCCAAGGGAGTCATGGGAAGGAGCACAAAGTGATTCCAGATTCCTGATCTTCTGAGGTGTGATGGAAGTGTTTCTCTGAGCCCTCGCCAATTCCCTTGGCAGCATTCTCTGGTCACTTTTACTTCCCTGGGTCATTTTTGAAGTGCCCTTGGCCAGAGCCGCTCTGAGGGTCATGAAGCTATTCTAACAAAGACTCTCCAGGAGGCAGGAGATGAGTTCCCTCCTCCTCACACACATGGAAAAACTGGGAGGTCATTTGACTCCTACAAAATATCCCTCTGAGATGACTGCTGATTTCCAGCTAACTGCTAAAAACTGGAGAACGCATTCCTAGCCGGCTTTAGTAGTCACCATGGAAATTGCCTAGTAACGGGTGGCAGCAGCCTGATTGTGTGAATACTGCACACCACACATTTCAATAGCAACTTGAGTGGCTGAACGGAGATGACCTTGAGCCATTTCACTTTGTCTTTAAGACAAAACTTCCTGCACAGTGGGAGAGGGTGTGGAAATGCTGGAGGTAGGGAGGTAAACTTTAAGGGACAGTCTTTCTCTCCAGGCAGCACAGGGTTATTCAGCTCTGTCTCCATCTTGGGAAACGACCAGTGCAGCCACATAGGGTATTCTTGGAAATTCCATAACCTAACGTAGAAACAAGGCATGGGATTTTTGGGATGTGGGTTCCTCCTTCCTTAGCTTCTGGCATCTCAGGGACTCCAGCCAGTTCTGGGAGCCACAGTCACTCTGTCTTCCAGGTGCCCAGGCTGGAAGGTCTTCTGCCAGCCCTGGACCCCAGTAGGAGTCCTGAGACACGCAATGTCCTCCCTATATCCTCTGCTTCTGTTGGGGTCAGCTTAACCACTAGGAGGAACTCTCTCAGCAGGTCACTTGAGGTAAACCCGCCATCACAGATGATGGTTGCACAAATGGAGCAGTTTTACCAGAATTTATGTAGTCATTGCCGTACTATTGACCACACTGTTTTGTTTTTCAAATTTCTGATATTAATAACCCCGTGGTAAATACCATGGGTAGACAGTATCTAAAAGACGTTATTGCCAAAGTGAAAAAAATGGAATCAAAGGATATAAGCATTTTTATGACTCTTAGCAAATTACTTTCCGAAGTATTCGTGCCACTTTACAATGACACTATCATGTATGAGAATACCAATGTCACCCTGGCTCCACTGGGTGTTATTATTTTTTAAATGTTTTCCTAATTTAACTAAAAACACATTTTATCAATGTTTCAAATTGCATTTCTTGGATTGCTAATGAGATCAAATATTTTCCCATGTTTGATTACTTAGCTGTATTTTTCCTTTTCTAAATCATCTTTTCCCATCCTTTGCCCACACATCAGCAGAGGTTTTTTCTAGTCAATATGTTCGATATTAACAATTTATAATATTTACTATACATGAGTTATTAGTTGGGAAACTATTTGCTTGCCTTACAATAGCACTTGATGCCTAAATGGGCCATTCAAAGCCAACATGTCAACAAACACAACAAAATAAAATTCTTAGACTCTGACACCACCTCTCTGCCTCAGTTTACCCACTTGAAAAATAAGAAAAATAATACCATCTTCACAAGATTGGAAGTTATACTATATAACATGGATAAAGTGCTTCAAAAATAGAGATGACAATAAGCGCTCAATACATACCAAGTTTATTCAGGGCTTCTTGATGGTTTTCTCCTGAGTTTCTGGGTTTAGAAATCATACCTTGCTGTTCTTTAAGGCTTTAGTTAATATTAAATTACATTTTATCTTCATTTTTATGGTTTACTTTTAAAGTGGTTAAATCATGGCCTCCCTGGTGTCACAATGGGTTAAGTGGTAACACTATGAAGCTATCAGCAGCCACTGCAGCACGAGTTTGATCCCAGGCCAGGGAGCTTCCCACATGGTGTAGCAGACCTCTCCTGTCTCCCCCGCTGCTCCCCTCAGCAGTGTATTTCAGTCAGTCTAACTGTTCTGCTTCCCACTCTGTCTCTGGTGAATCCTCTCACCTCCCCGCACTCTGGCCTGCACCCCAGCTCTTGTATGAATAAATTAATAAATCTTAAAAAGAAAAAGAAATAAAAAAAAAATAAAATGGTTAAATATTTTGATAGCCATCCCCCTCCAGCCACGTATTCCTCAATGTTACAAGACGTTATGCTTTCCCTTTAATTAATTTTGAACTTACTTTGGTGTGTTATAGAGAGTGAGATTCTATATGGTATTGGCACCATTTGTTGATGAATCTTTCCCACTTGTTAAGCTTTCTTTATCATATGTTCGATTTTTATGTACAACAGGGTATTTTATTTGGTGATCGTGTCTGTTTCCATGTCCCCTCTAGGGCTGGGACATTTGTCTCACTCTGTTCCACTGAGCAGGTCGCACCCCAACCTTGCTCCAGTCATGAAAGGTCCACACACTCCCTGCTTCCAGAGTCAGAAACGCGATGTCCATTTGGAAAGCATTTTCTGATTACAGTTATTCACAAGACGAATTGCCCTTCTTGTCCTTGGGTTCCTTGAGACACCAGTATGTCCGGATACAAATGTCCCCTTTTATCTCAGGCCAATTTAAACAGGTTTCTGAAACTTGTGACTGAAAGTGTCCAAAGGCAACCTTCCCCTTTATAATGGCTCAAGTAACACCCCCAGCCAATGAGGCTGCCTTCCTGCGTGTCACAGGGACTAACCTGCTGTCCCAAATCTGTCGTGAAAACAGTACCTCCCACTAGGTCAGCAGAAGACTGGAAAGCCTCGGGGTACATGGACGATAGGTCCCACATCCAGCCCCGACCCCACCGTGATGCTGGTAGGCAGGCACCTGCGTGCTGTGCCCAGAGACCCTGAGGCCTGTCCCTGGCCAGGGAAAACTCTGCCAGTTTCACAGGCCCTTGTAAGAGAAAATAAATAACATAATGTGGAACCACTTGCAAAAACACCATTAAAATGATCATTGTTGTCATCGTTATTGCCTTATTTCATTCCAAAAAGGATGTGTATTATCAAACAAACTAGACATTAATAACAAGATGTTATTTTTTTTTGTATTTCTGAGGACTAAACTGTGTTTTCAGGTCATCACATTAGGAATATCAATGTCATTTCTTAGACCACAATGACACTGAAAGTAAATACAGAACTGACTTGCCTGTGACCCTAGATTATACCCTATTCTTGATGGTAGTTTGATTTGGGTTCTTGTTTGTGGAGGTGCTTATTTGCAATGTGACACTTTCTTAGATGAATGTATATAAGGGAAAGTCTATTAAAGTAAGTGTTTTGAATTCTAGTAATGATTAGTGTGCTATACCAGAGAATGCAAGAGCACCAAGGAAAGGGCAAAGAAGGGCTGGTGAGACAGAGCAGGGAGCTTGTGACTTCAGTCCCCCGGGCAGAGGGAAGAGTGACTCAGCCGGACGCTCCACCTAGGCAGGAAAGCCTCGCAAGCTTATGCATTTCCCAGCAACCTCGCACCTGCTGGGATCTCCTAGCTGGCATGGAATCTGTGCAGTCACCTGGTGTCCCCAGCACAGGACACCCTGGGGCCTTTTTCCTACTCAGTCAGATGCCAGCGGGTGTGGCCGTCTTCCAGTTACAGACAGAGCTAATAACAAGTCACTCTACCTTTCATCTGCACAGCGCTTAAGGCATTTCAAAACGTTTGCACATAGCTAACACATCTTGCATAAGAGAGGATCAAATCCTGTTAATTTATTCAGTAAGACACAAACCAATTTAGAAAGTGAAAAGTGTGACGTTGACACCTTTGTGAGGCTCCCTCAGTGACTCCGGGCCTGTGGCCTGGCTCCCTTCGCCTTCACCACTTATCCATGGCCCTTCTTGCAGGAACATTCCTGGAGTTGCCACATGCCCACCTCTTTTTCCTTCTTGTGTTTTTTTTAGGAGGTGACACTACAGAAACCCACCTCAAAGCACACAGGGAATACACAGACACAGAGGATGTGCTACTGCCACACTAAAAAACTAAGCATCCTTCTGGTCCAAATTCAGGAAATCCCTCTTGTCCTCTGTCTTCCTCCTTCTCAGGGACTCACCAGCTATTGGCTACGTCAGGTGAAATAGAGGTGAAGAAGTTTTGTCCTTGCTTGCCATATCCATTTCAAAATGCCTCTGCTAGCAGCTGAGAGCCTGTATTTATCAGGAAAGGCTGGTCCCTCGTTCTTACCACCTGGTTATTCAAACGTTTAGAACAACAATTTACATACAGCCTTTTAGGAGTCCTCCCCAATTCAAATGAGTTACTGCCAAAGGAGATCGTTTTTTTCCATGACCTGGAGATTTGCTTGAAGACGATTGAGTCTTCCAGGAAAGAAAGGACAAGTGATCCGTTTATGTTGATGTACCAAGCTCACCCCAAGCTCACTTATCATTATATGGTAGGTGAAGGTCAAGTCTACAAGAGGCCAATAATTCATTTCCAAAATAAATTTCCTAAGGCCATCTCTGGCCTGGAAAGTGTGCACGAAGTCCCAGGAATGTTCCAAGTAGAGTATCTGTGTGTTGCAGATAAGCTGTACCTTAACACCAATCTTAGATTCCTTAAATCTATTGGACCTGTGAGGAGTACCCTCCAGGCAGAAGTTGATTGATTTAACATTTTGGTGAGGAACTATTACATGCTATGGACTATGCCAAGCCTTGGAATGGGACATCCCGAAGTATTAAGGAAACTTGGCTCTAAGATGCGCTTAACTCTCATAAAGTACCCTAGGTCTTCTTGAACTCTGATTCCTCACCTATTCCTTTTCCCACCATATGACTTTGAAAGTCACAGAGGTAATAGGAAATAAGAGTATTTGGGTCCCTTGCTTTCTTGAAGAAACTCCCACACTGGGGTTTTGAGGGTCTCCGACAAGCCCTCTGTTGACCTGTCCTTCCACCCTGGAGTTGGTTTCCTTGGCAGGCACAAGTGTAATGAACTGTATCTTGTAATTCGTGGAAGAGTAGACTGTACTCTAGTGTTATAGAGACATATGCCCTTGCCTTTTAGTGATTTTTTTTCCTAGTGTTTTCAGGGGGCATTTTCCTCTATTGGTGTTCCTATTTGCATTATCTGTTGCTATATAACAACTTAGTGGCTTCAAATAATAAAGATTGATTCTTTTTAATGATTCTGTGGGTTGCCTGAGCCCACCTGAGTGCGATGAGGTCACAAGTGGCTGCATTTAACTGGGAGCTTGCCTGGGGTTGGAACAGTCAAGATGGCTTTGTTCATATGTCTGGCTCCTCAGGTGGGACGGCTAGGAGAGCAGGGAGATCACTGGGTCTCTCCCTCTCCATGGAGCCTTTCATCATTCGGCCATCTTGACTGAGCTCATATCTGGTAGCTGAATCCCAAGGGCCAAAAATGCTATCAGGTCTTGTGAGGCCTGGCCTGGAGCTGGCAGAACATCACTCCCTCCACATTGTCTTGTCCAAATCAACTCACAATGAGAGTTTCAGTTCAAAGGGAAGGGAGATAGTTTCCATCTCATGTTTCGCTTATTCGTTTTTAGCAGCTTTATTCATAATTGCTGAAATTTCAAAGCAACCAAGATATCCTAGGGGAATGGATAAACTGTGGTACATCCAGAGACGGTATACTATTTGGTATTAAAATTTAAATTAGCTATTAAGCTAGGGGAAACTTAAATGCATATTCTTAAGTAAAAGAAGCCAAACCAAAAAGACTATATCCTATGTGGTTCTGATTATCTGACATTCTGGAAAAGGTAAAACTATGAAGATAAGAAAAATATATGAAGTTGTCAGGGAAGAGTGCATATGGTCCTAGGGTGGGAGGAATTGGTGCTGCCTTTGTAGACAATTTATCACAATAATAAAAGAAAAGAAGTCAACAAAGGGATAAATTAGATATGGCTTGGAAAATTTAGAAACTGCAAGTTTTTTCAATGTCAAGATTGTCTCATGTGGTCCCCTTGTAGCGTTTTAAGCAGAAGCATGTTTGAAATAAAATGTCCTATTTTATTGGCTACAGTAATTCTCATTAAAATCAAAGACATTCAAAACTCATCTCCAGTGACAGGAAGCTGCCCAGTAGTTACTGGGGGTAAGGAGTGGACAGCAAAACAGGCATGAGGAAATTTTTGGTGTGATAGAAAACATCCCATCTCTTGAGTAAGGTGGTGGTTACACTGGCAGATACATTTGTCAAAATTCATTGAACTGTTTGTACTCTTAAAATCAGTGCACTTTATTTTATGTAAATCATACCTCAATAAAGGCAGTTCAACAAAATCAATACCCACCTACTAAGAATGACCAGAAGGGCTAAGTTTGAAATGTAGTTAAATAAAGCTGGAATTAGGATTAGAGTTTCCCCCAGGAAAGTAGAACATTCCTATTTGGTGTGATTTAATAAGTTATTTTTTGGGCCTGGGAATGCTCAAAATTTTTTCATATGAATGAATGGTACTAGCTTTCCCAGATCCAAGAAATAAATTATCAAATCATACCAAACAGAAACGTCCTACTTTCCGATAGCAGGGAGACCTGTACACTATATTTACAAACAATAGCAAATTCCTTCGGGGAGGGAAAGGAAACCAAGGGCTAAAAGGGATGTTTTGTTAGTTCCAAAGCAGGATGCGCGTTAGCGTTACTATGTCCTCCTGCTGTAATTGTACTTAAAAATGTTCGTTATCATCCTCAGAATGTTGAGTAGGTGATTCTTAGTATTTTATAGATTATTGAAGAATGACTGCATCCTGCTTCCTGGGGTGCAGGAAGGGCTGGGGTCACCTCAAAGCAGAAACAGAACAACAAAATGTGTGGGTCACTTCATGTTAATCTTAGAATTAAACCGGTGCCAACATTGGGGAAAACTAATTGGTGACCTTTGCTGGTTGCCCCAGAGATTTCTTGACTTCAAGAATCAGGATCCTCCACAGTAAGCACTCTGGCTCAAGTTTGCACATTATTTGGATTTGGAGTGTCCAGATGGGTTCTAGGAGTGTCTAGGATTGTCTTGGAAGACCTGGGAGTTCAGTAGGTATATAAATGTGTGAGTTCTGTCTGTCAAATGCATCCCCTGGACACAGGGAGATAGCAAGCAGCAGGGACTGCCAAGGCTCTGAGGTCCAGCTCTGGGGCCGAAGAGACTGTCCTGTGCAAATAAGAGAGGAAATAATGTTTAGATTTTCTTGGGGGTTCAAAAGCTGGCCAAGAATGCCCAAGTCCGAAGAACAATACACTTGCTTCAGGAATGAGAAAGGACAGGGATCCTCCCACTCAGGGTGAATTGGGTGACCAAGCAGAGAAGGAGGGTCTCGCAGGGAACCCTTGGTTGGGAAGGGCAGCCCTTGGTCTCCTGTGTTTACTCCATATACCGAGTGGTGGGTTGGACCTGAAGTTGGAGTTATTTAAAGTGTCTTCTTTAGATGAACATGCACTTGGGAAAACAATTATTAAGTAGAAGTTATTGTTTAACAGGACTCACTGTGTTTCTCAATGTCTTCCACAGTCTCTGTATCTACAATGATTTCAATTTATTGCAGTTATATCGATAAAGCACAATTAGCAGGGACCGCTGTTGTTTATACTGCCCTGGATAGTGATCTTGGTAACTGTGAGAATTCAACTTGAACTTCTAACTAGCAGGGTCAGACTGAGGGCAAACTCTCTCTGGGGATAATCTCCCAAGAATAATGAATAAAGCATAGATGCCATTAAGGAAGGGAGGACACATTCAAGACATATTTCTAGTTTTCTTCTTCTAGAAAGTATGCCTGGGAACAACCAGTTTTTCCATAAGTATAATTTGCTCATCAGATAATGTCTCCATGTACCCCTGCTACCCAGTCAAAGCTTAACCGTGGAAATTCATTTCTTGAGAAATTGTTCTGCTAAAGGGATATTAGAAAGGATCTGATCAAATACTTACATTGATTTTTATTAAATTACTTACTGTTGGCAAAGTCTTAACTTTTACCTATAAACTAAAGGAATAAGAATATTTGAGGGTACCCCTCAGCAGTGTATTTCGGTCGATCTGCCTGTTCTGCTCCCACTCTGTCTCTGGTGAACCCTCTCACTGCCCCACACCTCTGGCCTGCACCCCAGCTTGTATGCATAAATAAATAAATAAATCTTTTTTAAAAAAAGAATATTTAAGGGTAGATTTCAGGAAACCTCTCCTCAACAATATTTTGTAAGGAAAAATCTTCCAGGGATTAGTACTCTTCAAATTCACAAATATGTGAAACACTCTACCTGCCCCTTGTAATGTCCCAGGAATCAGCGTTCTCCAGAGGCTGTGGGGTCACTTATGGACATAGATTTGATTTCAGAGTCGTTAAAATTCCTCTTCCTTCTTTAAAGTCCATTAACAACTTTTTCTCTGCTTCGTTTATTTTTAATTCTCAGGAGCCTCTATATAACATTTAATTTTCTGGTCAAAGTTCTTGTTTCAGGGATTTAGGAGGCTCCTAAGCAGTAAAAAAGGCCTAGTATAAAATCTCATTCACACAATACGTCTGGTTTCCAAAGTGCTTATAAGCTGTCAAGTGACTCAGAAATACCAAGGAGAAATCCTGACAGAGTACAGAGGGAAAGGATGACTTCATCAGAAGCTGACCCAAAGAAGGCACATCTGTCACATCCTTGTCCAAGTTCCAGGCTGAGCATGAGCTCTTGGAAGCAGGATGTGTGGAACACTCAGCTCACATCTGGTGGCCTCAACCTTGAGCACTCTCAGCCCCCAGAAAGGTCAGGGAGGCTGCAAGCCATTCTCTCCAAACTGGAAATGGGGACCAGCTACCCCTGGGGAAAATTCACTGTAAATAACGCTTCTTACGACCTTCCCATCTGTGTCTGAGGAAACTATGCTAGCAGCCCCCCTTATCTCCCCAGATGGATGCTTCTGCTGTCCACCTGAAAATCTACCCAGAGCTTTCCTGCATATTATCTGGGCCTGTTCTGTCTCCGTGGCTGCTCAAGGCTTAAGGGGGACCAGCTGTCCACGGTTGCCGTGACGTGCTTCAGCTGTAATTGGAATTAAAGTGCACTTTGATCTCCATTTCCTAACTTAGTGAACAATTCTGCCTGACTGGAAAAACAAAACAATTCACCTTCCAGCTGCTAAAATCAACAGACCACCACTTGCTCCATGAGATGATATGTCAGAGTCCTTATAACAACAAAACAATCCATGGCTTAAGATTAAGTGGAAATGGATTAATAGAAGGAAGGATATTGTGTGGCTTATAAAATCTCCAGGAAGGCCGGAGAATCAGGCCTGGAGGTCTACAGCCTGGAACTCCACCCAAATCATCTTCCCACCACCGCTGAGTGCAGCTGGGCCATTGGCACTTCAGAATCTGAGGTGAGACACCACCACCACTGTGGGGACCTAGGCCACAGTCCCTCCAGCTCTGAGATCTCAGACTGTGCTTCTAGGTTCCCAGGAAAGAATTCCTTCTGGGTTCACCTCACAAAGATGCAACTGATTGGTGGGCCCTCATCACATGTTCCTGTCCTAACTGCAGAGGTTCCTGGGAAATGTAGTTCTGGCCCAAAAGTTCATTAAAAAGGAAAAGTCTTTGTTCAAAAGAGGCTAAATAGTCACCTTATGATACATATTCACTCTTTTAGGCCCCTCATTTTAGTCTTGGTAGCCTGAAAAATAGGCATCCTCTCTCTCAATTTATTTTAGATCTGCTATTATCTTTTGAAAAGTTGAGGCAGTACAGCTGGTGTGTATATTACTTCCCCATTACTGCTATAACAACTTATCACAACTTAGTGGTTTAAAACAACACAAATTTATTCTTATATTTATGAAGGTCAGAACTCTGAAAACAATACCACTGGGGTAAAATAAAGGCAGGCTGGGGTTCCTTCTGGGGCTCTAAGGGATACTGTTTCTTTATCTTTCCTGGTTTTTAGAGATGCCTTGAATTCTGTGGCTTGTAGCCCCTTCTCTGCATCACTCCAAACTCTTGTTTCTGTCTTACATCTCCTACTGCTTTCTGATCCTCTATCATCCCTCTTACAAAAGGACTCTCATGATTACATCGGCCCTATTCAGTTAATCCAGAATGATCTCCCTATCCCAAGGTCCTTAACCTCATCACATCTGCAAATTCCTTTTTAACTGTCAGGCAACATAGTCACAGGTTTGAGGTGTCAGGATGCAGATAACTTTGGGGATCACTATGCCTCCTACCAAGCCAACTGACTGGCCAAAGGCCTCCTGAGAGCCGAGTGCCATTCTTCTGGTGAACTGGCCATAGTCCAGGGTCCAGTGCCCATCCTTGCCAGCATCACAGAATAGTTTAGACTTAGAGAGATTGGCTCAAGGCCATCAAGGCCCAAGACACTGTTGAATAATCTGGAATGCCAATTAATTCATTTATTCATTTTTCAATTGGCACTATTCCTTTCTAGAGAGGTCTGCTTGGCATCTGAATATCTGTGTGGACAAATCAGAAGAGTGATGAGCAAAGAGTGGTAGATGTTCCCAAGGGGAGTTTGACCTAAGTATAGATACAGGCAGTGAACTGTGCTGGCTAATGGTCAATGTTGCACTTTTCCCTAAGCAGAACTGTACATGATAACCAATCACTAGCTTCCTTCCCCTTGTCCCAATGAGCCAAGAGTCATACTTATCTCCTCCCTCCCTCAAACCTCACAGTCAATTTATCACTAAATGCCATTGCTTCTTTTTCCAAATATGTCCCATAGTCAACCATATTTTTGAATCCCACTGGCACTCCCCAACACCATTAAGCCATCTCACCTGGACCACTGTGCCAGCCTCCTAAATGGGCCATCTTTTCCTCCCCTGGTCCCCTCCTACAAATTCTCCACCTTGCAGCCTGACTGTTCTTTCCCAGATACAATGATCCCATGGCTCTTTCATAAAAAAGCTTCCCATGACCAAGCGTTGGATCTTGCCTGCTGGGAAACTCTATCTAGTCCAGGGTCCAGTGGGTCCAGGACTCAAGGGGCCAAGAGAGATGGGTGCATTCCGTCACTTACAATGAGGAATAAGAGCAGACACTTGCATTACCACCAGTTCACAGGCAGGGAGACGTTTCCTTGATGGCATGGATAAAGACCCTTGACAGTCCAGATCCTCCCAAAAAGTTAGAATTAAACATGCAAGCGTTTTCTCTGGGGAAGTGCCTGTGGGAGAAATGAGACAGGGGGCTGGAGGAGGCTGGGTGTGCCGCCAGACTGCGACATGGTCTGACCCCAGGCAAGGGGAGAGGGCAGAACGGGGACACACATGCCCTAAACCCACTGTGCTAAAAAAGATTCAGCAAAGCCATCTTGAATGCCTGAACCAAAGGTAGTGCTGGAGGAGTCCTGCCCCTCCCAGGATGCACCTGCCCTGCTGTGGTATCCCTGAGGCATCTCCGTTGGTTGAATTCAACATCATGAGCTCCTACTGTGTGCCATGGAGCAAGCACTTACTGTGTGTCCGATGCTGATAATTAACCAATGAGTAGAGCTTCTTGTGGCCTAATGAAGAGCATAAGGTCAGTCCAGGGGAGAAGCAGCCCTGTCAGGTTACTAGATATTCTAGCTTCCCAGCAGGGGTGTGCGTACTTCTTGTTAAGAGTCATGTTCAAAATATCTAACTGATAAAACAAAGGTGCTGACCAATCAGAACAGACACCAGCCATTAACTGGCACAGCCATGGAGGAAGGAATGCAAGCAGAGACCCCTGCTGTTCTACACCGGAATCTGACTTCTCACCACACTTGCTCTGAGCAACAGCTAGCAAGGAAAGGGCCCCCAGGCCCCTGCCCCGAGCTGCTGAGTTGGTGGGAGGTATAAGTTTTGGCTCTTTAGTCCTCTCTGTAAGGGATGGCTTCACACCTCAGTTTCCTGTGACCCCCTGAGTCCTGGATCCACTGGGCCATGGACTAGGTAGAGTTTCCCAGTAGGCAAGATCGACGCCTAGAACCCAGACCAGGACAACTCACCTTCTTAGCGCCAGGCCAACTTGGGAGCCGCCTTCCCTACAAACCTGAACCTCTCTGTGCTGCTAGGCTGCTGGCCTTGGTGACTGCTGTCTGTGCCTGTGGGGCACTGGGCAGTCTCTCAGAAGACAGACCGAGAAGCAGTCTTTCAGGAGGTTGCCTCTGATATTGGAGTCATGTGGTGGCTGAGTCCTGGGTAATTACAAACCAGTGACAGATTTAGGCTGAGATCTCAATGCCGGATGAGGGCAGATAGCCAAGGACTGCCAACCAAAGGCTCCAGAGTTAATATGAGAATTGAGCTAGAAAGTGCTGAAAGCTGGGAGCCCAGAAGTAGCATGAAAATGGAAATCAGGTATCGAGTACGTGTGTGTGTGTGCGTTTTTTCATTCTCATGAGACCTGAAGATGCAACAGATTTTGCTGTTATGTCTGAAAGATGCCATTTGTCAGACTAAAAGTTGCCACGATTCTCCCCACCCCCAATTACTTGTCACTTGTGCATCAAGTTCTCCAAAGTGGGTTTGTGTTCAGCTTGTCCTAATCCTGGCTATCCCAGCCAGACATCATAATGTGGCATAATGACTGATTCTTAAACTCACTGACATCCATTTTTACCAAGCACCATCAGAGTAGGACACATCTCACAAAACCTGAAAATCAGCCACAGTCTGGCGGCTGTGCTGTGCTTGGGAGCAGTAACAGTTTTGAGAGTTACAAGTGTGCGTGTTTGTGTGAATTTATGGAGCTGGAACTGAGTGCAGCCCCGATTACTAGGGAGGAAGAGGCACAACCAGGCTCTCATTGGTGGGTCTCCTGTCCCAGAAGGGAACATTTCTTCCAAGAACTCAGTGAAATAAATGAAAGCAATTCAGCAGGCTTCCAGGCCCCTGCAGCCACAGAGCATCAACTGCAGGTACCCAGTGGGAAGCTGGGGACTGAGGTGGTGGCTGGTGGGAGGCACGAATAGCACCTGCCAAGGAGGTCCAGGGTTATAGAACATCTATACATTGATCTAATGTCTCTAGAATGAGTACTGTCTCTTGTCACTGGATTTTAGACTCTTTTCATTATTTCTCGAGCTGAAATGTTAAAATTTATAAACTTCCTGCATGGAGTTTTCCCATTCGGACTACACAATTTATATTAGCACTCTAAGATTAAATGAATGACACTCCAAGATGAAGACACCAGAGGATACAAATGTGGTAGAAGTATCTCAGAGTGTGTTTATGGATCATCTGCCTGAGAATCAACTGAGATGTTGGCCAAAAAGGCAGATTCTTGGGCCACACCCTGGGCCCACCGAGTTGGGACTTCTGAGGGTGGGGTCCAGGCCTCTGCTCTTTCGATTGGTGCATTCAAAGCTTATGCAGCCCAAATCTACTGAGAGGGCCACAATCAAGTGAGGAAGCAGAGGGGTGGTTTCCTGTGCCTCCTACACAATTTTCAATTTTTAGGAACTATCATAGAGGAAGGCAAAGCAGATGAATTCATTTTGCTTTGGGCCTTGCAATTTCTTTTCTTTAAAAATGTTAATTTAATTTGAGATCTCAGGATGTGAGTAAAGAAAGATAAAGGCATTTTCTCCCCTCACCTGGCCCCCTTTGGGACTCGAGTAATCTGCACAAGCTGACCTGTCTAACCCTATCCTCACAATCTGGGACCCCTGAAGGGGTCAAGGCCAAGGACACTAACAGAGTATTCCATTTCCTGACTCAGCAGGGTCTCCAGGACTGAATACCCAAGGCCAACACAGAAGACCTGAAAATAGAGCCCAGGGGCCTAGTCCAACCAGAAAAGAGGACGCCTTCCAGGATTTCCAGGGAATGATCTAGACAAAGGAGCCCTCTGCCCTCTGGTGGAGAGAAACTGCTTCCTGGCCCTGCTCAAGGGCTAGACTGAGAGGGCTGGGTGCCCCTCCAGCCAGCCAGGCGGTCGCCAAAGGTGTGAGGCCCTGGAAACAATACCTCCTTAAGATTCCTGAGTGGCGGTAGAAAGAGAAAAAAAGGTGCTACTTGTGTTGACAAATGTCCACATGATTTTACAATACACTGTTATGTTTCTACAATGAGGAGTCTCATCACTGGATTTTAGACTCTTCATTACTTCTCAGTGAGCTTGAGGCTACAATCACTGAATTCACATCCAAGTAACATATAATCCCTGAATCTATTCAGTCCCCTCAGACTGCCACACCGAGGATCTATCTGGGAAGACCGCTGTCTTGGGGGGAGCACCAAGCTTTGTGGCGGGTATCAGGAATGCGAACAAGAGGAAGGCACCCTTCCAAGCCAGGGAATGTGACTGAGCCGCTGCAGGCACTCTGGGAGCAGGTGTCTCTGCTGGCTAAACTGTCCTCCCATCGGAAGATAGCACATCACTTACACTTAAATCAGAGCGAGCACTCTGATCATACACATTTTGAGAAAGAAGATATACAGATGAACTGCTTTGGAAAGAAATTGAATTGTAACTAAAATACAACAGGTTTTTCATAAAATCTTAAAAATAGAAAAGCACACACCATCTCACTATGATGGCTGTGTGATGACTATTATAGAAGGAAGGAAAGGTGAGAAGGAGGGAAAGAGGAAGGAAGGAAAGGAGGGAGGGAAAGAGAACAAGGGAGGGGGAGGGAAAGGAGAGAGGGAGGGAGGGAAGGAAACAAAGAAGGAAGGGCTCTTGGTCACGCCTGTGCACTGTTAGTGGGAATGCAAATGGTATATAGCAGCTGTAGAAAATGGTATAGCAGTTCCTCAAAATATTAAACAGAGTTATCTTATGACCCAGCTATTCCAAAAAACTGAAACCAGGATCTCAAGCAGATATTTGTATTCCCACATTCATAACGCATTAAACCCAAGAATCTACCAATGGATAGGTGGATAAGGAAAATGTGGAGAGGGCCTCCCTGGTGGCGCAAGGGGTTAAGTCTCAGCACTGTGAAGCTACCTGCAGCCACTGCAGCATGAGTTTGATCCCCGGCCAGGGAGCTTCCCACATGGCACAGCAGACCTCTCCTGCCTCGCCCCTGCTGCTCCCTGAACAGTACATTTCAGTCAGTCTGCCTGTTCTACTCCCCACTCTGTCTTTGGTGAATCCTCTCACCCCACCCCACTCCCACTCCTCTGGCCTGCACCCACCCCAGCTCTTGTATGCATAAATAAATAAATCTTTTTTTAAAAAAAGAAACTGTGGCATATACATATGACAGAATATTATTTCAGTTTTAAAAAGGAATGAAATCCCACACACTCTACAACATGGATAGATCCTGATGAAACCATGCATGTTACGTGAAATAAGCCAGACACAAAAGACAAATATAGTGATTCCACTGAGATGAGGGACTTAGAGTAGTGAAGTTACTAGAGACAGAAAATAGAATGCTGGTTGCCGGGAACTGGGGCGGGGGAAAGCAATGGGGAGTTACTCTCTCATGGGCATGGAGTTTCAATTTTGCAAGTAGAAAAATTTCTGGAGAACTTTGCACCTCTGTGGTTGGGGTGCTGGTGCAGAGGAGATGGTGCATGTGGCAGACGGAGCAGGTGGTAACTCTCTGCACTCCCCACTCATTGTTCTTGTAAACCTAAAACTTCTCTAAAAAAATAAAGTTTAATAACTACAAAATAAGTTGTGGAGGCGGATGATGGCGACAGTTGCACAACAGTGCGAATGTACTTAATAGTGACAAACTGTATACAATTAAAAAGTGTGATAAATCAAAGGAAATAAAGAGAAAACAGCAGAGGTAGAGCTGAGCTAGAAAGGCAGTATAATTTAGGGACCGTAGAATACTGTACTTTTTAGAATGTCATAAGTCAAAATTATAGTGTTTTTTAATATTTAAAGTCTATTTTATACTAACAAAAAAATCAAAATTTCAATAAAAAAATCACACAGAATAGAACGTTTATCGGGGAAAGACAGGGAATGTGTGGTAAACATTTTAGGACCTGAGGTGACGATTCCTGTGACCCTAGAGAGCAAAGTGGGGAGGGGAGAGGGGGCGCACAGAAGGATCCAGGTGACCTGTCACTGCTCAGACATCACCTGGGAAAAAGCGATCATTTTCGAGGTTGGGAAACTGTGGTGGAAAGAGATAGGAGAAGAGTCCTTTGCCCCCTCTACCTTGAGAAACCTCACTCACCTCTCACCCTTGAAACCATCAAGTGAGAGCAAGAGAGGATGAAAGACCTTAGGGAAAGAACGCAGAAATGTCAGAAGCAAGTGTGACCATTGTTTTTTCCTTTTCAGCAGAGGGAAAATCCGCAGGCGAGGTTCAGATCCAGTGACCAGTGCTCTGGGTCACACCAAACACCAAAACCAGAATTAATATGGCACATGGGAAAGGGGTAAGAAAATCCCTGCAAGACGGATTTGTGGAAATGAGAGAACCCCTTTCAGAGAGGGGGTAGGGAGGGTGCTACCGACCACCTGATGTATTGCTGAAGCTGCTGGCAAAATTTCATAAGTATATAGCATGTTGCCTTTTTAAAAATGTACATATCTATGTATGCATGCGTGTGTGTGTGTGTTTCTATACCATGCTTTCTTTACCCTCACATCCTCAGATAAACACAAGTTGTTTCCATCGTTATTGTAAATAACAATAGCAGTGAACATGGGGAGCAGATAAGTTTTGGAGATAAGGATTCCAGCACCATCCCTTTAATATCTTCTCTGATGGCAAATTTCTGTCCTTTCTGAAGTGGGCTGAATTTTTGGAAAAAGCTAGACATTATTTGCATGCAAGGGTGTGAATTCAGAAAACAAAGCTGATCTCCCTCTGTGATTCATACTCAGAATCATACTCTGATTCTGACAGCAATTTTAACAGGAGAAATCCAAAAAGTGTTCTAAGCAAGGCACCTGTGCAGCACTTTCCACAGTGAAAGAAGAAAGAGTAATTCTGCTAAGTGAAATGCAGACAGTTTTTCAAACAGCTTTCTGTTATTGCATTTTTCAGCATTCTCAAATTCCAGATAATTTTGGTTTCACAGCTTTAAACACCCTCAAATAAGTGCCGTGCAGATCCTGTGGGAGATCAGAAGTGATTGCTTGCTGCTTTTGTATTTGAAGCTGTTCCTTTTGCTGACAGTGGCTTGAAAAAGCTTCTGAGATACCCGTGTTCCCTTTGACTTGTGCCCAAACCAGCTGCTTACTTTAGTTTGAGGATCAAGGGCAGGTACTGCTAAGCCTGGCACAGAAATAACCCTGTAAGTCAGGTCTTCTCAGAGCATATGCTTCCAACTCCCCCTGCTACCCTTGTCCGATGCCCGGAAATCAAAGCCAATTCCGCAGTGACTGTTTCCTCTCAGGTTCATATTTATGAATGGGAATCACCCCACACATATCATAAGAGAGCTATAATTCTACCTTTAAAGCGCTTTCCTATGTTTTCAGTAGCTCCTCCCATCTTGCCTTCTTTTGAGCATTTCAAGGCCAGTTTCAAGCTGTTTTAATTGGAAAAGGAGGCCATGTAAGACAGGTGGCTGTGCAGGGAGGGAGGCAGGCCCTTGTGCGGAGGATGAGATTCTCTAGCTTTCACCTAGAAGGGCGCCTCACACTCTCCTACTGTCTTGGCCAGAAGCAGACATCCAGAAGCAGGGAGCTAATGGGAGAGACCTTGCAGGTGAAAAGAAAGTCCTTTTTGCTTTATATCTAGTCAGGCATTCTCCTCACCAAAGACATTCTGGATAGATTAAAGAGAAATAGATAAGAAAAAAAAAATTTTTTTTTTCAGATTTATCTCTGGGCAAAGATGATTTCAGCTTAGATTACAGAAAAAAAAAATACCCAGCAAAAGATGACATGTAAACACTAAAAAGCTTCAGTATCTATTTTAATTGAAGATAGTATATGCTTACAATGGGCAAGAAAAAGGCAGGGGAGAAAACGTAGTTAATGTATTTTATTTTGCTTTTGGCCTTCACCTTCTTATTTTTCAGATGGTAGAATGCCCATCACAAATGTAGATATATTATACATGTTTTCTATATTAAGATTTACATACAGTGAAATGGATACAAAATATATAATATCATGAGCTTGAATGAATATATATAGCCATTACTCTGACTGAATATACAATGTTATCACCCAGAAGTCCCTTATTTGCGCTTCCAGTTAATCTTCAACCCCCATGGGAAACCGCTCTTCTGATTTCCATCCCACAGATTAATTTTGCCTGTCCTTAAAAGTCACACAAATGGAATCATGCAGTAGGTATTTCTTTTACTATAGTGTTTTTGAGAATTATCGATGTTGCATGTAGTAGTACACTTGCTGAATATCCCGCTGTGTAAATACACAATAATTTGTTTATGTTGTTGATAGATATTGAGATTGTTTTCAGTTTTTGGCACCTCTGAGTAAAGTTACTGTGACTATTCTTTAAGATATTTTCTGGACATTTTGTTCTACTTGTCCCGTAGCATATTTCCTTAAGACTGGAATCGCTGGCTCACAGGGTGGCTGGGTGGCTGGATGGCTAACAGTTTCCCAAGGTAAATGGATCATTTTGATAATGGTGGATCTCCTACCAGTAAAAGAACATTTAGCACTGTGAGTCTTAAATTTTAGTTATTCTGGAGTGAGGAATGGTATCTCAGTGTAATTCCAATTTACATTTCCCTGGAGACCAAGGCTAAGTAATCTTTTCATGCCTTTTTAGGTCATTCAGCTATCTTCTTTTGTCAGGTTTCTGTTCAAGTTTTTTGCCCACTGTTAATTGGGTAGTTTGTCTCTGTTATTTATTTGTAGGAATTCTTCATATATTCTGATATAAGTCCTTTGTCTAGGTATTGAAAATATTTTCCAACAATCAGGTTTGTCTTGTATTTCATTAACAGTGTCTTTTTTTTAAAAAAAAAGATGTATTTATTTATGCATACAAGCTGGTGTGTAGGCCAGAGGTGCAGGGGGTGAGAGGATTCATCAGAGACAGAGTGGGGAGCAGAACAGGCAGGTTGACTGAAATACACTGCTGAGGGGAGCAGGCAGGCAAGTCAGGAGAGGTCTGCTGCACCATGTGGGAAGCTCCCTGGCAGGGGATCGAACTCATGCCTCAGTGGCTGGTGATAGCTTGATAGAGCTGAGACTTTAACCTCTACACCACCAGGGAAGCCCAGATGTGATTATTTTAAGGATATTATGATGGGGAGATTATCCTGGATTATTCAGGTTGGCCCTTGTGATCATCAGAATCCTTATAAGAAGGAGGCAGAGGGAAGTTTGATTATACAGACAATAGAAAGGAGGTAGAATGATAAAATAAAGAGAAATATGAGGATTATCTTCTGGCATTGAAGATGGCTAGAAGGGTGATAAGCCAAAAAATGGAAGCTGGCTCTCAGGGGAAATCTCTTGAAAATCTAGAAAAGACAAGAAGACAGATTGTCCCGTCTTACCTTGGAGTAAACACGGTCCTACCAATACCTCGGTTTTGGACCAATGAAACTAATTTCAGACTTCAAACGACCAGAGCTATAAAATAGTAAATGTGTGTTATTTTGAGCCAACTAGTTTGTGATAATTTGTTAGTGGCCATAGGAAACTAAGCTTCTGTTACCCGGAAGTGGGGTGTGGTTATAACAAATACCAAAATGTGGAAGTGGCTTTGGAATTGGGTAATGGGCACCCAACTCCATGACAGGAAAAGCTTAGATTGCCTTGCACAAACTGTTAGTAGAAATATGGATGTTAGAAACTGCTTGTGAGGGCTTACAAGGAAGCGAGGAACACAGTAGAGAAAACCTCTGACACCTTAAAGAATAGTTTTGTCAGAAACAGACTTTTGGTAAAAGTGTGGATGTTAAAGGTGCTGCTGGAGAAGGTCCCGAAGGACATGAGAGCATGTTATTGGGCCTTGGGGGAAAGAGGAGCCTTGTTACAGAGTGGCAGGAAGCTTAGCTGACTTGTGTTCTCCAGGTATCAGGAAGACTGTATTTGTAAGCATGAAACTTGGACACTTAGCCAAGGTTGCCCATAGTGTAAAAGGTGCCACCTCATTTCTTCTTGTTGTTTATCATAAAATTCAAGAGATAATATATACATTGAGGGGGGAACTGTTAAGCAAAGAGGAACCAAGACTTGAGGATTTGGAGAATTCTCAACCTATCTAGATGGCACAAGAGGTTAAAATTAAGATATTCACTGTTTAGAAAGCAGACTATAGAGAGAAGCCAATCATCTGGATGGACAAGCATCGGCTAGTGAAGAGAGCAGGCAGGTGACTCCTGGAACCCTCAGCTATTTGAGCAGAAACCAAGACTAGAGATAGGAGAACCCAGGAAACATCTGTAGAGAAGCCGCTTATCAAATGGTGTGACTCCTGTGACCAATATGAGGCTTTTGAGAATGTTCTATCAACAGAAACACTGCCAGCTTCCACCAAGTGGGATAGAGACTGAAATGAAAGAAGGCTGTTGGACTCCCAAAGTTCTATGGGCAGGAAACAGGCTGATAAAACTACTCAGCTGCTGACAGGTACTGCCCTTCAAGAAAAAGGAAGATGACCCAGGAGATGCGGAAGGCAGGCAGGTAAGGGAGCCACAAACCATACAGGATTACTCTTGCTCCCTAGAACCCAATGGAATTTGCCCAGTTGGCATTCAGAATTGTTTGGAGCTGAAGTCACTTCCTTTCTTCCATTTTCTCCCTTTTGAATTATTATTATGTCCTATCCCATAATTATATTTTGGGGACAGATAACTTGTTTTCTAGATTTACAAGTCCACAGATAAAGAGGAATTTTGTTCCAGGATGGATCATACCCAGAGTCTCACCCATACGTGATTTAGATGATGCACATGATGAGATTTGGAAAGTTTGAGCTGATGATATTGGGACAATATTTGGGGACTTTATTTTTTTTTAAGATTTATTTTTATTTATTGATGCATACAAGAACTGGGGTGCAGGCCACAGATGTGGGGGTGAGAGGACTCACCAGAGACAGAATGGGGAGCAGAACAGGTGGATGCACTGAAATCCACTGCTGAGGGGAGCAGCCGGGAGACAGGAGAGGTCTCTTGCACGGTGTGGGTCAGCTCCCTGGCTGGGAATCGAACTCAGACCACAGCGCTGAAACTCAACCCCTAGGCTACCAGGGAGGCCCCTATTTGGGGATTTTAGCTGATGTTGTAATGGGTTGAGACTTTGGATAAGGTCAGGATGGCATGAATGTATTTTGCATGTGGTATAGACATGAACTTATTTTTGAGGGTCGAAAGTTGGACTATGGGAGACTAAATAGTAGCCCCCAAAGATATCCAGGACCTAATCCCTAGAGCGTGTAAATATTAGTCACACAAGACTTCCCTCATGCCCAAGACCCCACTTCAGAAGCCAATCACAAGACCAGTTGTTACCTCTGCTTCTGACTGAGCAGCTATAAACCCGAAGTTCCCACAACCTCCTCCTCAGATTCCATTACTTTTCTAGAGCAGCGCAGGATTCAGTGACAGGACTGAGGAAAAACAGTTTACTTACTATTAACTAGTTTATTACAAAAGAATATAATAAATGATTAAACAGCAATTTGCAAACAAAATATAATTAATACATCAGAGCACAAAGAAAATAATCCTGTATGCCTCTGACTTCTTTTGGGGCTGGAAAATAATCAAATAAACATCAAGCAGATTGTGTCAGAGAAAAATGCCAGAAAGAAGTTTAATAATAATGTGTATGCCTCCTGCATTGATGGGACAGACCCAGCATGACTGAATAACTTGTCACATGTCCTCAGATGTCACGTTAAATAGCTTAGTTAAAAGATGTCCTTGCAGAGAGAAGTTTACATATAAATGTCTTTTTCAAAAGCAACCCAGTCTTCAGAGCCTTTCCCATAAAATCAACCGTTTGCCAGTCATATTTTGGGGTAGCAGATTTTTGCTCTCTACAGGTAAACATTTGCTCAAATTAGCAGATTTATTTAAAAAGTAGTAGTATCTAAAAATGTCCCATGTAGAGGGAAGAAGCTTTATGATTCCTTGTTGTGAGAGAGTAAACTTTAATTGCAAGTCTTTTGAAAAGCAGTTTGATAATATACCTCAAAAACCCCAATACTTTTATTTCTGTATATTTAACCTAAGGAAATAAATCTAAACATAGGAAAAATAAAAAAAACCCTGTTCCCACAAATTTTTAAAAATTGGAAATAGTTTAAAAATTCCACAGTAGGTGAATGGTTAAATATAGTATGGTATATCTGAGTTCTAGGGCAAGTCAGGGTTAATTAGGCAACCTCAGGAACAGTGCAGGCAGGGACTTGGGTGGGTGGGTGGGGAATAAAAGAAGCTTCTGAGATAAGGGCAACAAAAGGAATAAGGGAAGTTCCAGGGATAAGAGCAACACATTCAGAAGGGGGTTAATCAAATACCCCAGGACCAGGGACAACTGATGTTCCTAGAGAAGGGCAATAAAGAAAAAGGGCTCTAAGATAAGGGCTGGGACACAGAGACTTAATTCTGGGCACAGAAAGATTAAAGCAGTGAGTGAGACCACCGAGAACTAACCAATCACAAAGACTGATGGGGTTTTAGAATAATTAGGCAAAGAAGGTGTATATTCCCTGAAGCAGACTACACTTCTGCTCCCTTGCCACTCCCTGGCCTGGTTCCACCAGCCTGGGAGTCCCACTTTATTTTTCTCTGCCCTTTCTCCTTAATAAACTTTTTCTTTCTCTAAACAAATTTGCCTCTTTTCGTTTGCTTGCTTGAGAGTCAGCGAAGTTCCTCCTGCAGCTTGGTGAGACATTAACCCATGGTGGTCTAGTGGCTATTACTTAGCGCCTCCACTGCAGCCTGGGGTCCATTCCTGGCTGGGAGACTAGACCTGAAAACCTGGAATTCCGGTATAATATCCATTCACTGTAATATTGTCCAACCATTTCAAATAATATTTGTGTAAAATACATGAATATAATGCAGTGTTAAAGGGAGAAAGTAGGTCACAATGTGATTCACATGGTATGGTTTAGAAAGCAATTGGAAGGAAATGCGCCAAAATATTATCACTGATCATGTTTGGAGGGTTAGATTATTAGTCTTCTTTTTACTTATTTATTTATTTTTAAAGATTTATTTATTTATGCATGCAAGAGCTGGTGCGTAGGCCAGAGGTGTGGGGGGGTGGGTGGGTGAGAGGATTCACCAGAGACAGAGTGGGGAGCAAAACAGGCAGATCTACCAAAGTATACTACTGAGGGGAGCAGCGGGTGAGGCAGGAGAGGTCTGCTGCACCATGTAGGAATCTCCCTGGCCGGGGACTGAACTCACTCTGCAGTGGTTTCGGATAGCTTCACAGTGCTGCGACTTAACCCATTGCACCACCAGGGAGGTCCAGTCTTCTTTTAAATACTTAGAATTTTGAATTTTTCTTTAATAATATGTATCACTTTGCCATAGGAACAAACCTCAAAAAGGCAGAGAAAATGAATATTGATTAGCATATTATAGCATGCTACCTTATGCTTTAGATGTGGAGGAAAACCAAGTGTAATAAACTAAATATTGTAAACCACGAGATGATAAATGTGTGTGCTATGTCAAGTAAAAAAAAAAATAAAACACCTAAATATTGTCCGAGTATATCAATTCCAGCTAGGCAATGCCAAACCAAAGGTGGTTAGGAGTGCTCCATCACCAAGAGGTAGGGTGGGGCTTGGGGAATTTTCATTGAGAAGATTCAGAAACAAAGCAAGGATATTATTTGGCCATAGCTTAAGCAGCTGCCTTATTTGGTAATATCCACTAAGCTGTTTGTGATTGGTTATTCTTAAATTTCCTTTTCTCAGATTCAAGTACAGAGTCTGGCTTAAGCTTTGGTTTGTTTATGTTGGCTACCAAGGCACTAGAGCCATGTTAGTCTAATGGCCTCCTTGTTTAAATACTTTAAAATACATTACGTCTCCTCCCTCCATGTTCAGCAGAGCAACATGGGAACAAGCATTGGAGAGCTGCTGCTTTTCTTCATAAACTTATGAGTGTAGAGCAGTACACAGAGCCAAAAGAAAATGACAGCAAGGGAACCAGGTTATTTAAAAGAAAATCATTTGCTGAATTGTCCACCAAATAGGTGTTATGAATGTCTTAAGTCTTGTTGGAAACCCAGCAAGGTGATGTGTACATCCTTGAAACAATTTAAAGAAACAAACACCAAATTTTGAGTCTATCCAGTAAGTGTCACAGAAAATTGGAATGAAGGTGGCGATGCCTTGAGATAGCTGCTTTCAAAGTGTGATTTGCAGAGCCTCAGGGTCTGTGTGGGCAAAATGGTTTTTATAATAATTCTAAGACTGGTCTTACTCTTATCTTGCTCTGTGCACTGATGGAGCAAAGCAATGCCAGGTAAACTCTGCAGGTGCCTTAGCTTGAAGGAACCCAGTAGCTCCAAACAGTTCTGGCAGCCACTGTATTATTCACTGCCACGAACTGGTGGCTCTGAAAATGCCAGTTTCCATTGAGAATGTGCTTAACAAAGTGAAAGTAATCAATTTTATGTCACTTCTACCCTTGTTGCTGTACTCTCTGATATTCTGTGTGATAAGATGGGAAGTAGGCATCAAGCATTTTCTGCTACAATCTGAAGTACCTTGCTTGTCTTTAGAAAAAGCACTTATGTGATTTTGTGACTTGTAAGCTGCATTAGTTGCTTTTCCTATAAAATCCAGTTTTGCTTGAAAGCATGATGGACATCCTGGAGTTATTCTGAATTTTGTGCTTAGCAGACATTTTCTTGGAAGTGAACAAAGTGACCTAATCATTTCCAGGGACACAGGCCATTACCCTGGGTCATGCAGCAAATAAGGGGAATGATAGGTTGCAAATCCAGATGCATCTGGTTCTATAGCGCATGTGGTTTCCACCAGCTCACATTGTGTCCTTGGCCGTGTTTGGTTTCTAAAGCCTGTGAAGAGAAAATGCAATAATATCCTGAACACCCAAATCCGAAGCAGAGTCTTCCCTTCCCGAACAGCGGTCAGGTTCAGGAAGACGCTTACTCATTCCTCACCACCCAGCATGTGAAAAGCAGCTGAGAGTGATGACTTCAAAGGAGAACCACAAGAGGGGATGAATTCACGGCCATCACTAAGCTACAACCCAGCCTACTCACTGACATGGAAGCTTCCACGTGGTATAGACGAGGTTGCTGCTTCAGGCCAGCCAAACTGGAGTTCCACATTTGGTTCTGCCAATTACCAGATTCCAACCACCCCTAAGCAATTTGAGCAACCTGCCTGGGTGTAAAAACGAGGCAACATGCCCAGCATCTGAGTTCCTGACCCCAAATTCACACCGGCTTCATCATAATGCTAAAATCTCTTCCTAGGACAGGAGTTGAGCCACCATTTTCTACATTTCTACATGCAATGTATGTGGAAGCATGAACCTATCTGAGCTTGCCTAGGTGACTGGAGATGACCAGCAACGACCAACACTCCAGGATCCAATGGCCAAGAGCTTCTTTGTCTCCTTTCGGCACCTTTGCTCCTCAGAGGTCCTCCCCAGCAGGCTCCCAAGGAGATATTCTGTGAAAGAATTCACATTCTTTGTCTCCCTTATTAGAAGACACCTCTTTCTCAGATAAGATTTGTCTTTGGTTTAGGTGGGCACATCCAAGCCATGAACCTTTTGAGCTTGGTGACAGGAGTGAGTGAAGTAAGTGATGAGATTCTTTCAGTGAACGCCATGCAAAGGGATGGAAATGGAGATAGATGCATGTAGTTTAGTATCGCCAATTGAGCATGTGGTGTATGGAGATAGATACTAAGACTGAAAAGGTCTTGTGTAGTAAATTTTGGTTTAGCTGCTTGTGAGGGAATCACAAAGTAATTGCCTAAATGAGACAAAAGTTGTTCTATCCCTGAGACAAGTAAAGAGGTAAGCCCTTCCAAGCTAGTGGCTCCATAATCATTGAAGACAGAGCTCCTCCCATTTTGTTGCTTCACCATCTTCATGACCTTCATGGTCCAAGATGGCTGCTTGCGCTCCAACTATCACCACATATTCTACATGAGAAGAATGAGAATGAGGACAGGCCCCCTTCTCCTTCTGTCCTATTAGCCAGAATGCATGTATGTAGTTTGATCTAAAACGGTCTGTGGATTTCTTGAGTATCCATGGGCGGTGGCCCACAAGCCCAGGGCTCTGGAGAGGGGACTAGGTTGGAAATTCAGTGTTGCGTTTCATCAGCAGAGGTGGCAGCTCTGGGCATGACTGGATTCCTCAGAGAGTAAGTACAGAAGCCCACTGAGATCTGGAAACAATGAAGGAGGGAAACAAGGAGAGTCTGGCATCAAGGAAAATAAACAGAAAATCAATAATGCCCAGCGTTATAAGTGAGGATACTTAGGAATGATGTCATAGAAAATGGCAGACATGGAACTTCAAGAATCTGACCCTACACTGAAGCAACCATTAAGTTGGCAAAAACTGACATAATCAGCTTTTTTTGTGACTCTAGTCTAATGGAAAGACAAAAAACCCTAGAGCAACCAGGGGAGTAATTCACTAAGAAAGAGACTAATAAATATAGGTTTAAAAGCACTGCACAATTTTTACCACCATCTCCCATTCCCCCAGCTTGGCAGCAGTCCTGGAGACAGCAATCTGAAATCCTGGCGTGGCTTACTGGTGCCAGGGTGGGCAGCAAGAAGCTTGTTCTGAAAAAAATTGTTGTTGTTATTTTGACCTGCATGCTGGTTCTCTAAGCCCCTTCCCATGGGCTGAAGAGCAGCTTCCCAGGTGGCATCTGTAGAAAGCACTTAAAAACTTGTGTTATCTACATGAGTGGGACCAAGGCAGGTGGGGTAAGCAGACAGACCAAAAGGACTGGAAAGAGGATAAAGAGGCAACAATTGGGGGGATAGGGGTTTTCGGGATTACTTTGTATACTAGGGAATGCAGACTGCAATGTTTATAGCAACCCCTGGCAATAGACAAAAGGTAGAAACAACCCAAATGTCTGTCTATGGATGATGGACATCTGAATAAACAGATAGTGGTATATCATGTAATGGAATACTATGCACCCATAAAAAATGAATGAAGTGTTGACACTGCTACAATGTGGATGAGCCTTGAAAATATTATAGTAAGTGAAAGGACCAGACACAAAAGATCACATATGGTATGATTCCATTTACAATGTATACCCAATTATAGGTGAATACATAGGTAAATACATAGAGACATAAGTAGTTTGGTGATGGGGGTAAGAGATGAAAAGAAACTTTTAATGGGTGCAAGATTTTTTTTGGAGTGACGGAGTATTTTTAAACTAGAAAAAGGTGGTGGTGGCAACTACTGTAAATGTTCTAAATGCCAACGAATCTTTAAAAATGGATTCCATATCCTGTGAATTTCACCCTAATTTTTCCTAACTGAAATTACTCAGATAACACCAAGTTATTGACAATTTCAACTCACCCCAGAGACCCCACATCCTGCAATCAAAATCTCCTGAGCCAACCCAGGCAAGAGGTAGCAATGTCTCCTATTTAATTTTATCCGGGGCTCCTGGTAACTTACTACCAGTAAATCCTTTGGTAGAGGGCGGGGCAGAAGGACTGGGGTGTGTGTGTGGGGGGGACCTAAAACTACAGAAATTGACCCAGGAAGCAAATGCTCTATCACTCCACGGTGCTCCCTAGACCCTGTAAGGCGACAGATCGGTCCTAAACGCCTAAGGTTATCGCACAGCCCAACGTCAGGTTAATGCCCGCGGGGGACGGAGACCTGGGGGTAGGCCCGTCCCCGCGCGCGGGGCACCCCTCCGGGCGGCGGGCTCGAGCTGGGTTCAGGCTCGGACTGGGAAACGTGGCGTCGCCCACGGGGCGGGGCCGGGGGCGGGTCTGGGGCGGGGTCTACGCCCGCGCTGGGTCTGACCGGGCGCCCGGCCAGCGGCGTAAACACGGCCGAAACGCCGAGGCGGAGCAGGTGAGCGGGCGGGGCTGGGGGCACGCGGGCCGGGTCCCTGTCGCCTGCGGCGCCGAGGTCCTGGGGTGGAGCCGCGACCGGGACGGGCTCTGCCCCTCGCACGACCCTCGCGCCGCCGGCCGCGGTCTTTTTGCCGGCTCCGGGGCTGCGGTCCCAGCGCGCGCCACGGTCCCGGCCTCTGCGGCCGGCGCAGGGGCGGGGAATGGGAGGGCGCCGAGAAAGCGGCGACCGGGGCCGACCCGGAACTGGGGGTGGAAGGAGCGCGGAGAGCGTCCCCCAGGCCTCAGGCCTCCGGTCCCGCGGTGTCCTGCCCCCGCCGCCCTCCGCAGGGAGTGGGCGCGGTGGGAGCTGTTAAAGGGCCAGGGCGTTTAAAGGAGCAGAGCACATGGGTCCCGACGGAGTGTGGTCAAGGGATGGGGCATATGGTGGGTGGGTGGGGGGCGAATGGCGTTTTATTCTTCCCTTCTAGCTGGGACCTCCTCTGCGCCCAGTCTGAGGGCCTGCGTTTCCTGGCCCGGAGCACTGCCTCGCGTGGGTAGGGATGGGGGTGATCTTTCCACTTACGTGAGGCCCACCGGGACCCCAAGTCCGGGCCTGGAGCAGGCTGTTTCATTATCGAGGTTTTTGACTGTTTCATCAAGCATTTGCAGCTGTGGAGGACTCCCAAAATTAAGCTTTTGAAGCTTATCCCCTAGTCCCCACCCTAAATTTTATTGATGCATAAATTTAGCCCAGAGTTCAGATGACTTTGTCCAAGGCCACTCAGGCTTAGAACCTCTGGTTCTGCTGTCCTGCCCTGGGACCAGACCTCAGCTCTCTGGCAATTGAAATGCTCCTGTCCATGACTTAATGAGTATTCCCTTTTCAAGGTATGAACTGTTGATTGGTGGAGTAGCTGCATCTCTTGTTTACAGATGGAAAACCTGTGAGGCCTCCCATAGAGAATGACTGCAGAGTCAATTTAATTCAGAATTCATACCCTAAGCTGCTGAGCCCATCCTGAGAGTAACTTGATGAGGACAGAACTTGCCTCAGGTATAGATGCAGTGCTTACCCCCCAGCCCACCCCCCTTGCTAGTATAGTGCATTCTGTAGACATCTGAGCCTCCAAGGCCTCCAGCCAAGACCTTTGGCTAAAGGTTCTGGATAAGCTGTTTCAGGTGTATGCACCTCAGGTTGCCTTTTGTGTGAGTTTGGTTATCTGGGAAGGGGGAAACCTGCCAGCAGTTGTTTTCTGGACCCAGCTGGTAAAGGGACAGGGGGCTCAGAGCTGCTGCCTTAGCCACCCAGCAGGCAGGACGGCAGGCAGCCATCCAGGTTTGAGCTTTGGATGAGGACTTTAGGGCAGGCACTAGACTCTTGGAGGAATGGAGACCTTATTTTAGGGGGATGTTGCTGTGGGGTGGGGATGTCATTTCAGATTTCAGGGGAAATTCTGTAATTGCTTGGTGTTGAAACACCTGTGCACCGAGGCTGGTGTCTTGTGTATCCCTGTAATGGGGAGTGAGTAATGCCCTGTTCCCGACTCTTTGGGAAAAAAAAGGAAGCGAGAACCTGGCCAAAGACAGGCCCAGTGCAGGTTACCTAACTGTCCCCCTTCCCTCAGCTGCTCCCTGAGTGCACATAGTCCCACTGACACACAGGGTTTGCCAATGAGAGGCTACCTTGGCCTCTCTCCAAGTTAGTGATAGTGACATAGCGTATCTTATTTTATGAGTTCATCATTTATATAAGGGGATTTGTATAGCGATCACAGTTATCTTAAGAGCTTTGATCACACTGAAATAGTTATTTTCACCCATGCGGAAGGAGAAACTGAGGTTCAGGGAGTTAAGCAGTTTGTCCTATTATGTGACTTAAGTGTCTGGGTACTAGGATTTGAACCCAGTTGCCTGAGTCCTCTATCCTTCGAGTTTTTGCACAGGAGGCTGCCCGCAGTCACCACTGCTCTGCATTACTACCCAGGAGATTTCTGTGTGGTTTCCATTAGTAACTACAAAGCAAATAAAATTGTTTTATGACTTTTGGAGAAGCCAAAACTGTGTAGGCATGTGCATGTTTGTTTTGAAGACTTCTTTGACCATTTTCAGCTGTTAATTTGACTTTTGAACACTGTTTAGTTGGGGTCTGGCAAGACAGCACTTGCTTCTGCAAGTATGTCCGTCTGTTCCCCAACTGGAGCAGCTGGGGAAGGAATGTGATGAGCACTGGGGCTGCCATGCCCACCCAGCGCCACTGGCCAGGTCTGGGAGGTTCTCCTCACCTTGAGCTGGCTGGCTCTGGCATGAGCTTCAAGCGTTGTCTAAATACCCTACTACTGTTATACTTTGGTGAGGTTGCCAGTTAAAGTCTGGGGGAAAGAAACTTCAAATTAGTCCTCAGAAAGTCAGAGGAGGAAAGCATTCTTTTTTTAAAAAAGATTTATTTATGCATACAGCTGGGGTGTAGGCCAGAGGGGGGCAGTGAGAGGATTCACCAGCGACACAGTGGGGAGCAAAACCCGGCGCAAAACCCGGCAGAACAACGGAAGTACGCTGAAGGGAGCAGTGGGTGAGGCAGGAAGGATCTGCACCATGTGGGAATCTCCCTGGCCGAGTATCGAACTCCTGGATGGCTCCACAGCATTGCAACTTAACCTGTTGCACCACCAGGGAGGCCCAGGAGAACATTCTTATCCAGCGTCTTTATTGTGTGGAAGAATGGGCCGAATGGGCCGCTCATTCATTTTTGTTAGTATGTGGTCTTTTGGAGCATGGGAAGAAAAATGGAAAGGGTGCTCACTTCTCTGCTATACCTTTACCAGAAACTTCCTGACATTTTTTTTTTTAAAGATTTATTTATTTATACATACAAGCTGGGTACAGGCCAGAGGCATGGGGCGGCGAGAGGGTTCACCAGAGACAGAGTGGGGAGCAGAACAGGCAGATCAGAAATACACTGCTGAGGGGAGCAGCGGGCGAGGCAGGAGAGGTCTGCCGCACCATGTGGGATTCTCCCCGGCTGGGCGTCGAACTCGCATTGCCGCTGCCGACAGCTCCACAGCGCAGCGCTCAACCGCTGCGCCACCAGGGAGGCCCCACTTCCTGACATTTTTAAAAATAGAAGAAATACATGTTTATTCTAGAAAATACAATAATTTATATTTTAAGTTGTCTATTAGCTTTCAGCCCAGAGATAACCACTCTTAATTTTCACGTCCTTGCAGCTCTTTATGCACATATATACCTTTGCCTATTTTTTTTAATAAAGATTTATTTTATTTTTGCATACAAGCTGGGGTGCAGGCCAGAGGTGTGAGGCGGTGAGAGGGTTCACCAGAGACAGAGTGAGGAGCAGAACAGATCAACTGAAATACACTGCTGAAGGGAGCAGCGGGAGAGGCAGGAGAGGTCTGCTGTGCCCTGTGGGATTCTGCCTGGCAGGGCTTTGAACTTGCACCGTAGCCGCCAGCGGGTCCACAGCACTGTGCTAACCCACTGTGCCACCAGGGAGGCCCTGTACCTTCGCCTATTATAACATCAGAGGTAAGAGGGGCCTCCCTGGTAGCCTCAGGGTTAGGTCTTAGCACTATCATTGCTTTGGCCTGAGTTCGATCCCAGCCAGGGAGCTTCCCACATGGCGCACCAGACCTCTCCTGACTCGCCTGCGGCTCCCCTCAGCAGTGTATTTCAGTCAGTCTGCCTGTTGTGCTCCCCACTCTGTGTCTGGTGAATCCTCTCAACCCCTGCACCTCTAGCCTACACCGCAGTTCTTACACACACACACACACACACACACACAAATATTAGTGGTAGGAAATGGCAGATTAAGTTTTGTTTACTGTTTTTTCTGCTAGTGTTAAATTTTTAGAATTTTTCCTCTGAGTATTATTGGGAAACTGGATTCAGTGGACTTGTAGGGTGATTTGAATGTGCTTTTTTTTTTTTCAATCTTTGAATCTTAGAAGTCCCACAGCAGGAGCCTTTCCCAGAGAGTCAGTGCCCTGTCTCTTACCCCCAGGCACACAGGTGGACACTTCTCCCAAAAGTGCCATGCCCAGGTTGAAGCCCCATCCCCACCTTGTGGAGCTCTGGTATCAGAGAAGGAGCAGAGAGGTCCCAGGCCTGGTGTTGGGTAGGGGGGAGGACTTAATTTTTAAGGTGGCAGGTGATCTGGTGAAAGAGTGACTTGGCATGTGTCCCCTCTTGTCTGTTTTGGAGGAATTATGTATTAAAGAAAAGACACATATCCACTGATGGCAAAGGCATATGCCTTATGAATATACCTGTGCACCCAGAGAGGCTGTGTGGGCTGCCCGGGCCTCTGAGGATGTGACCCTCACAAGTACTTTGAGTGGGCAGGGCAGAGATTCTCAGTTGGCAGCTGGGAGACCTGAGTTGTAATTGTGGTTTTTGGTTATGGAACTTTTTAACTGATTGCTTTTGCCCTACTGGGCTTCAGTTTCTTTAACTATAAAATAGGGTGCTTGCCATTTCTGATGCTGGTTCTATAGAAGTACCCTTTCATTTGACAGAATGTTCCGTTGTCAGAGTGCCCTGGGCTGGAGCTAGGTGGAAACAGGATGTCGCCCTGGGACCTGGGTGAGGCCTGAGCTTGGTAACTTGTGTGTCTGGTGGTTTAGCAGGTGTGTGACTTTACGAGAGCGTTTGCAGGCTTCCATTGTCCCCTCTCACTGTGTCCCTGCCTCCGTTATAACCGGCATTTATTGAGCATCTGCTGTGTCAGACACTTCACAAATTAGCTTTAGTTTTCACAGTAATCTTGCAGGGCATGTTCTGCTTTTTATAGAAGGGGAAATGGGCCCTGTGAAGTTAAATAAATTGTCTAGGGCCATGCAGCCAGGGAGTGTGTGGTTCACATCACACAGCTAAGTGATTCGAACCCTTCAGCCTCCAAAGCCTCAACTTTTAACGATTGGCCTGCTGCTTCTTATTAAGAAAGGAGGGAGGGAGGTCTGCTTAAATGTGGCATGTTAGGGGAGTGGCCTCTGTGACAACCTTCACAGCTTCCTTTTGCCACTTCCCCCAAACTGTCCCCTTCCCAGGAAATGGGAAAAATGTGCCTGGGTCCTGGCATCTCTGAAAAGTAAAGGGCAAACATTAACCTAGAGCCTGGGTCCAGGCTCAGGGAGGCCCTGCCACATTCGTGACTCTGTGACCTGGGAGGGTAGAATGTCACTTCAGAGCCTCCCTGAGGGACTTGGGGCCCACACCTTCTCCCTGTGTTCGGGAGAGCCATCTGGCAAGTGATGTGTAGCATAGTATGGACTGAGGCAGATGGACAGATGGATGAAGGTCAGCCAGGACCAGGTGCTGGGGGAGACAGGCAGGAAGAGGAGCTGGGGGATTTTCTAAGGAACTCTCACTTTAGCAAACCCTTCCCTTATGTAAGGGAGGACTGTGGGAATTTACCAGAAGTCAGGGGAGCCTTCTAGATAGCTGGGTGATCATAGAAGGTGACCTGTTTAAAACTAGCACTGCCCTCTTTGAAAGTGAGGGAGCTCTGTTCCCTTAGGCTTGCTCCAAAAAAGAAACACAGTACCTGGGATCCCAGCATTTCTCTGCAGCCCTAAGTGTTCATGGTAAGTGCAGTTGCTGCAGTTTGCTTTTTGAGCAGCTGTTTCCATTTTTTCCATGAGGCATGAGTTTTTATGCTGGCATTTGAACATCTATTTCCTAGTTAGGTCCATTGGCCTTAAATTTTAAGGTCAAAACTCTTTCAATTCTCTGAAAGGAACAGAAAATAGAGAAAATTGGGTCACCGGGTTTCCATAATAATTGCAGGAACTGCTGACACAGGCCAAATTTGGGAAAATTCTCTGGGTCAGATTCGCCTGCTTTGGCTAATTCATTTCCATCCCATTCAGCTGATGAGTGAGCGTGAGCAGTGGCTTGCTTGATTTTGCATCTTAATACAAGACAGCTTGGTTCTGGGAACGGCTTCTAGAAAGGTCTTACACACCGGAATCCTCCTTCCCCATTAGCCCCTTTGCTTTTTTCTGTGACTTCTAATAGAAGGGAGAGCTGGTTGCTGCGTGGCTGGTAGGACTTGACATCAGGGGTAGGAGCCACCTGCCCTACCGCCCGCTCCCCCCCCCCCCCCGCCAGCCTCCTGTGGGAGTTTGCAGTGAGTTTGCAGTGTCACTGGCACTCTGGTGTGGACAAACATTAGTAGGAGGTTGTCTGCGTTTATTTGGGCAGTCATTTTTTTTCCTCTAAGGATTTTAGAGTACCGTGAAGGCTTTAATTTTAACCTAGATGCCTGGCAAAGCACCCTCTTAGGAATTCAGAAGGAATCCAATCCAGCTGTCTGTTTTCCTTCAGGAGTCAGGTAATGAGAGGGGCTAGGAGAAGATCAAAAGTGTCTTCACAAGTCCATCTGTCCCCCAGTCCAGTGAGAGGAGAGGTGGGAAGGCAGGCATGGAAGAACGTCTGTCTAAATGTTGATCTTCATTATTTCCCTTTAGAAACTACAGTGGTCCTCCCTTATCCTCAGGGTATGTGTTCCAAGACCCCTGAGGATGCCTGAAAGTGCAGGTAGTACCGAAATCTACATATGTATACTGTTTTTTCCTGTACAGCCATACCTGTGAGAAAGTTTAACTTATAAATTAGGCACAGTAAGAGATTAACGACGACAACTAATAATGTAACAATCTATTACAATAAAATTTATGTGAATGTGTTCTCTTTCTCAAAATATATGTAATATTTTTGGGTCACAATTGATTGCAGGTGACTGAAATCTTGGAAAGCAAAACTTTGGATAAGGGGACATTTTTATAATAGCTTAAAAAAAGCAAACTACAGGTGGGGGTTGTAGGCACCATCCATGTAGAAGCTTTGAGAAATGCAAAAAAATATAAAGTGAAAAATCACCCGCCATGCAATAACCGCCTTTTAATATTTTGTAATATTTCTTGTTGAGCCTTCATATACACACATTTTCTAAGAAAATTCAGATGATTATATTTGTGAAGTTTTCTGCTGAATTCAACATCTGGTTATTTTTTTTTAACGATATTAAATATGCTTTGAAATAAGATTTTTAATGGTCACGTAATACACCTCATCATATCTTAATCCAATCCGGCCTTTCGGTCATTTTTTACTTTTTTTGCAATTCTAAGTAACTGTGGCAAACATGCTTTTATATGAATCTTTTATTATTTTCTTAGGACCAATTCCAAGAAGTAGCATTTCAGGATCAAAAGGTACGAATGATTTTAACACTTCCAATTTCTCCTACCTTCAGAAAGGTAGGTCTGGTAGCACCAGTGGTGTTTGAGACAGTTTTCCACTCCCTCCTCCACACCCTCCTGGGTCGGCATCAGTGGGGCGCTTTCTCGGCCTGAGAGCTCTTTTCTCCCCTGCAACTATTCCTATCTGAGAAGCTTCTACTCCTCCCTGCTTCCGCGGTCACTCTTTGACCAGAAGGGAATTCAGAAGACAGCACTGTCCGTTCTTTCACCCCCATCCAGCAAGCAGGTGGTGCTGAGCAGTGGGGTGAGGCGGGTGCTAGTGGGTGGGGACGTGCCTGCCCAGGGCATTGAAGGGGGGCTGTAACTGGACACTCGCATGTGGAGCTGGAGGCCCTGACTGGGCATCTTATTACAGGGCTGTGGCAGTCCCAGGGGAGGCCTAACGTCAGCCTGATACTTGCCCAGGGACTGCCTCAAAACCCTGTTCCCTAGACCTTTGGTGAAGATGGAGCTCAGGGGTCTGCATTTATTAGCATGGTGTTGAAGAACATGGAACCTGACTACCTGAGTCAGGTAACTTTGAACCTATCACTTTTTAAACCTGTTACCTTGTCTGTGAAGTGGGGAAGAATCAGTACCTAGTTTCTGGGCTTACTTTGTTTAGGGCATAGTTGGGATGCAGCCGGTGATGTTGTACTACCCCCAGCTGGCAGAGGGTGTGGTGGGGGGGACCACCTTGAGAAACTGAGATCTCAAGGGCTCCTGCCTATTCCTAAGTGCTAAGTCCTGCTTCAGGTGCTGGGCTCTGAGAAGTGCTAAAGTCAGGCCCATGCCACCCGGCCCAGAGGGCTGGGACTAGATGGGGCCCCTGCTTTGACAGCCAGGACCAGCTCTTCTTTGCTTCTCCCCAGCTACAGTCCCCCCATCCTACTCTGCTTTTCTGGAAGTCTTGACCTCATTGTCTTGGACAAGCTTCAGGGAAGGCTTTCGCTCAGTATTTTGAACGGGTTCAAGGAAAGAGTCTGCATTCTGGTGAGAAGGCCATTTTTATAGATTTACATCCAGTGGGTTAAGTCTGTTTTGTGGTTTTCTGATGCATCGTCCTCTGTCGAGTGCAGCATCCCATGAGAGGGAAACAACTAAGCTCACCCTCCCCCACGTGTCCTTCTGCAGACATCGGGGAAACTTTGGGAGATGGAAATGCTTTTCAGGACACATCTTGTGAGCTGCTGACTGTGACTGAAGAAATGGACATTGAAACGACCTAGCCCCGTTGATCCTGGGTCCCCTGCCCTTTCGTCCCCACCTTCTCCATGCCTCCTGTCCTCCTTCCAAGAAGTAGCTTTGCTCCCAGTTTGCCCCTTTCTCTTGCGCCTGCTGTCTGGGAGTCTAGGAGGAGCTGCGGCCTTCCAGCACCTCAGCTGTGTGGTTGTCAGGGGCGAGCTTACCCTCTGCCCTCCTGGGCTGCGTCCCTGCGAGGTATCTGCAGGGACTTGTGGGGGCTCCACTCACTGTGCAGACGAATCACAGATGCTCCAGAGGCTCGGGGAGAACAGAAGGTGGGAGAGTAACTGCATTACTAATTCACACCCCAAACAAAACTACCGTGCTAAGAAGCACAGCAGTGAAAGAGCCACCCGAGCCTCACATCCTGTCTGAGGGGCTGCTGCAGAGGGAGTATCAGGATTTGGCTTCAGAAAACGCAGCCAGCGCTTTGTCTCAGGAGTGGATCCCCTGTCGCCAGGTTGGGTGAGGAGGGCTGGGTCCAGGTGGGTGTTTATTTAGGCTTTATCTAGCAAGGACGTCAGAGTTTCTCCTCCCAGGATTCCAGTGGACAGTTTCTGTCACGAGCAGGTGGAGGAGCTGGAACTGAGCTCCCAGGGTCTGGCAGCGTGTGGGTCTGCAAAGCTGTGTCCATTCAAATTGGGCTCCGTTGTGTACGTGCAGCTGGGTCAAGGCCTGACTGGCCCTGAGGAGCAGATCTCCCCTCCTGTGGCCCCTGGACTGAGCCTGAGTGGGAGGACTCTCCTGGGAAGGAGGCAGCAGGCACCCCATCTGTGCTGCTCAGCAGGCACGTGCTTCTCAAGGGTCAGGCTGTTCAAGTTCCTGTGCTGTCCCGCTCCCACCGCTCTACCCCACTGCTGACTCTCACTCGAGTTGCAGGTACCCGCACCCCCATCTCTCCAACTGCCACCTCTCCAGCCTCCTCACTGCTGCCTCTCAGGTCTCTGCATCAGCCATGTCAGGGTGCTCAGTCAGAATAAGCGCCCTAGGGCCTCCCCGCCCCCGCCCCATTCACCAGGTTGCCTGCCTTTTTCTAGGATACCCCACCTCCTTCAGCCTCTGCCTGGAAAGATATTCCTAACCTTAGAGGCCCATTTCGTGTCCTTCTTGAGACTTGGATATCTCTTCCCCACAACTGAGATACTTTCCCTCTGTCTTCACTCGCACAGTCCTCATCCCTTCCCACCAGCTAGCTCACTGCTTCTTCCTCCTCCTCCTCCTGGACTCCTGTCACCAGTCCTTCACCTCGCCCAGGCGCTCATTCATTACGAAGTCCCCGTGAGTTGGACAGGGGAGCCTTTTGTAGTCAGTCCAAGTCTGTGGGGTGAACAGAGGCAGGTTCTACCCTGTTCCTGTAATTGGAAGATGACGTTGGAATTCACACGGGAGCAAACCAAGCCAAGACCCATGTCACTGTCTTCAAGGAGTGACAGCCACAGACCCCTCGAGGGTGAACAGAAGTGGCTGTCTTTGTGGAAGGAACCTGCCGGCTTCCTTTGAAAATCACATACGAAGCATGGGAGTGACTGACTTGGGAGAGCAGCTACACTTTCAGCGGACAGCAGTGCTGGCCCTCTGGCCCTCGGGCCATGGGGCCATCCCTGTGGGTGGGGTCGGTCCAATCTGCCAGGGGTGTGTGAAGCTCTTCTCAGTACCTCACCGAAGCCAGGCTGCTGCATAGACATGGCACTGGGGCAAACTGGAGGTCTTGGGGAGCAGGCTTCCTCCCTGTGTGGTCCCTTCATCGTTGCTTTTCCCTGTGGGCCTGGCCTCAGCTGTGCCAGTGCTCCCACTCATGCTGTCATTGCTCTCATCGCTCTCATCGCCTGGGCCACCTGTTCCTAACTCGTGACTCTCATCTCCCCCCTCCCCCCCACCCCCGACCTAGGCACTCACACCTTCTGCCTCCTTTCAACCCGTTCACAGGCAACCTGAATCAAAGCAAATTCAGTCTTTCCCCTGAAACAACTTCTGTGCTCCCCCTCCTCCAAACCCAGCCATCCTTCTGGACTCTGCCCATTGTTTTACATGTTGGCCTGTCCATTTGCCATTAACTGCTCTGGGTTCTGTGCCTTTACCTCTGTCCATCCTGCTGCCACCTTAGTCAGGCCCAGTTCACCCACCATTTTTGGGGTAGAGGGCCTTTCCTTCCCTTCTTCTTACTTTGTAGCCAGTGACCTGACATAGACCAAACCTCGTCTGTCACCTGTGTGCTCGGAGCATAGTCTATACTTTCTTAGCAGGGAAGGAGACCCTTCGCAATCCACAGCCCCACCCCTCTCCAGCAGTGCTGGGACATGGAACGTTCTTCATGCCTTCTGTCCCAGCCTCCCACCTGGAAAAATCTGTCCCCCATTACATGTTATTCTCAAGTATTTTTTTAAAGGACAAAATGTATTTCTTTCTGATATTCATATCCCTGGAGCCACGCACAGTTTTTGGCACGCAGTAGGTATTCAACATGTGTTTGTTGACTGAGTGAATAAGCATGATAGCAGCTTAGAATGGCCCTCACTTTTCTAGTCGGTCACTTTGCTACCTGTCGCCTGCATCTCCCCAGGCCAATCCCTTGAGAGACTGCTACATTGTGGCCTCAGTGGTGGCTCTGAGGGACTCTTGGTATAGGAGTCATTTGACACCTGTGACCTGCAGGGTCACTGCGGGCAGGACCTGTGTCACAGTCTTCAGGCTACCTCTAGCCACCAGCCTCAGACCTCTGCTGCTTTTGCTTAACAACAAAGTCGAACGAGGTTCCTTCTGCTCCTTTTTCCAGGCCCTTCCTGAGGCAGGGCCATGCTCACGTTCATGGCCTCTGACAGCGAGGAAGACGTGTGTGACGAGCGTACATCCCTGATGTCAGCCGAGAGCCCCACGGCGCGCTCCTGCCAGGAGGGCCAGCCGGACCCAGAGGATGGAGACAGTGCTGCCCAGTGGGTAGGTGCCTAGTGGCTAGTCAGCCCCCTCGGACCCCCTTTCAGCGCTATCACTGTAGTGGCCTGAGTTCAGTCCCCGCCAGGGAGCTGACCCACATACAGTGCAGCAGACCTCTCCTCTCTCACCTGCTGCTCCCCTCAGCAGTGTATTTGAGTAGATCTGCCTATTCTGCTCCCCACTCTCGTGAATCCTGTCACCACCACCCCCACTCCTCTGGTCTACACCCCAGTTCTTCAACGCGTAAATAAATAAATAAATCTTTAAAAAAAAAAAAAAGAACAGCCCCTGGAGTTCCACATTTAATGGCTGGAAGCCAGCCATTCCTGAAGCAGGAGGCAGCTGTAAAGGTGAGAAGTGGCTAGAGGGTGTCCAGATCTCCCGGATGCTGCTGTGGGCGCTGCATGTTTGCAGTCTGCTAAAATCGGCTTTGCAGCGGGCTCAGTGACATTCTCCACCCCAGCCTCTCCCCCTTCCTTGCCTTCCTCCACAGGTTGCTCTTTCCACAGCGGGGACAGTGCTGCATGCAGGGAGGGCCACAAAGAGGCTAGAGCACAGCGGGAGGAAAACTGCCCTGGGGGACCTTGTTGGTACATGACCAGACGTGCTACCAAGAAATCAGTATACCTAATTCGTGTTCCATTTCGAGCTGGGGGGTGTTTAATTCCATTCAGACCACTCTAACAAAATTACCATAGACTGGGTGGCTTGCGAACCAGACATTTATTTCTCACTGTTCTGCAGGCTGGGGAGTACAAGTTCAAAGCCCCAATGTCCAGCGAGGGCCTGCTCTGGTGCGTGGACAGTTCTCTGCGTGCTCACCTGGAAGGAGGAAGGGACAGGGTGCTCACCTGTTTCCTGTCGGCTCTGCCCTCATGACCTAATCACCTCTCAAAGGCCATGCCTCCCAGTACCATCTCACTTGGGGGTCAGGTTTCAACATCGGAGTTTGGGGGGCCACAGACATTCAGACCACAGCAAGAAGGGGGGGGGGCTGTTCGCGATCTTGTCTCTGCAGCCCACAGGGCAGGAGAAGCCACCTAGCCAAGCTCTCTCCCTCCCCATCAGGGTCAAACAGTGTCCAGATTTGCCTGAATCCTGTTCTCTGTTTTCCTCATTGGGTATTTACGAACTTTCCTGTGTGGATTTTCTTCCTTCTGGCCAGTCTTAACCCCCTTGTTGGAATCCTAACTTATTTCTTCTGTCTTTCCCTGTACTCTGGGCAAAATCTCTCCCAACTGAAAGCTTACTCACTGCTCCCAGCTCACTGCCCAGCCATTTCTTATACTTTTTTTGCTGATTTCTTCATCTTATCTCCTGGGGAGTTTGTGCTTTACAGTAGTTTCAGTTCCTGCTTTTTGAAGGTTTTCCTTTTCTCTCTCAGCTGACTATCTAGATTGGATTTTTTCCTAAAAGAACAGATACTAAAACAGTAGTCCTTTTTAAATTTTTGTTTCATTTTGCTTTTCCTTTGACTGTTACTCTAATGAACAGGATAGCTAATGGCCCTGAATTACTACAATTGCAAACTAGAAATTTTTGGAAGTGGGTGTATGCCAGCATCTGGCGGGCGTCTCGCTCTTTGCTGCTGGCTCGCTTACGCTCTCACACCTTCCTGCAGCCTGCACCCTTACAGATGCTTGAAGTCCAGTTAGTCTCAGCTACAAATTTCACATCCCTGATTTGGGGGGAAACTTAAATGTAATTTCTTTCCTCTGCAAATTCCCAGTGTCCTGTTCACAGTCAGAGTGCCCATGTGTGGTGATTGTTCCAGTTTGTGATTTCTCAATCAGAAATGGTTGTCAGTTTTCCTTCTATCGCCTGGCCTGTCTGAATCAGTATGGCACGTGATAGAACTTAGCGGTAACCTGAGTCCCTAAACTGAAGGAGGGGAAGATCTCCAGGTGTACTCTAGATCCGGGAGCTGTGCCATCATGGGGCTGCCTCAGCCTCCCTTTCTGGATCTGTGGTGCTTTCCTCATAAATGGCCCTGGATTCCAACACCCCCAAATCTCAACCACGCCCATAGACTGGTTGTAGGTCTGGAAAGCGACATTCACGCTTCCCAACTCAGGTTCCAAAACACCCATGCCCTCGGTCAGTAGGCCCCAAGCGGAGTGTTCTGTGGCCCTCACGCACGGTGTGCCTTCCCACAGAGAAGCCAGGAGAGCCAGGAGGACCATGAGGAGGACGCTGACCGCTACGTCTGCAGTGGGGTGCCCGGGCGGCCACCAGGCCTAGAGGAGGAGCTGACCCTCAAATATGGGGCAAAGCACGTGATCATGCTGTTTGTGCCCGTCACCCTGTGCATGGTCGTGGTGGTGGCCACCATCAAGTCCGTGCGCTTCTACACGGAGAAGAATGGACAGCTGTAAGTGGGGGCTGGGCAGGGTGGAGGGTGGGGTTCGGGGCAGGGAAGTAGGTGCCATCTCCTTTGGCCACTGAATCTGCAGTTCATGCTGACAGGGATGCAGAACAGGGCCGGAAGCTGCCTGAGCCCACACCTCATCCATACGCTGGCTCCTGCCTGTGCGTGTTCCTGTTACAGGGCAGGGAGGGGGCACTCCCGAAACCCCAGACCGGCCCTGTTCTCAGTGGGTTCAGCCATCCGCCGCATCAATGCAAAACATACAGGACCTTTTGTGGAAAGAAACTTTAATACAACTAGAAAAGACAGAGAAGACAAAAAATATATTTTCTAAGTCAAGCACCCCATGTTATCCAACTCTCGTGGGTAAAAGTCCATCCAAACGGGATTGGCCCAAAACAAGTCTCGAAAGCCTGCCACAAGTCTAGAACAGCTTTTGGCAGGGACCCACATATAAGGGTCAGAAACAGCCAGACAGTTCTGGGAGGGACAAAAATACCTTTCGGCAGGGACCCATCCAAAAGGGTCAGAAACAGTCAGACAATTCTGAGAGGAACAGAACAAATCAAAACTAAAATCAACACAGCCATCGTTAACTTCCCCATGGGTCTCTCACCCACATCTCTTTCAATCAGTCCAGGCCAGTGCAGCTTCTTTACAAGTGTCTCTGCTCCTTGGGCCTCTTCTGGCTTTCCATCCTTCTTCCGTCTCCTCCTCTCTTCTGTGTGTTCTGTCTCCGCTGTGTGTGTCCTGTCTCTCTTCTCAAGCTTCTTATATCCTGCTCCATTCCACCTTACCTTGGGTGGGACAGGGAACCTGGGAGACACCCTTTTTCCTGGGGACCACCCTGTTACATTCCTAGCCCCTCTCTGCCTCGGTTTCCTCATGCATAATGGCTAGGTGATGGGGTTACTGGGAGAATCAAGCTGGTTGATGGGCGTCAAGGGCCTAGTACCTGCTACATGCAGACTTTTCTGCGGCCAGTGAGCCCTCGCTGAGCAGCAGCAGCTCCAGGCTCCAAGGCCCAGTCCTGGGCGTAGCTGCCCCACCTGTCACTGTTTGACCACAAACAAGGTGGGAGGCTGGACCAGATGAATTCTTAGTTCATGTCCAGCTTGTGAGGGACATTTTCTTTATTTTGGTAAAAAGATCACAGAGAGGCAGAAGCAGCAGCATAGAAAAACACAACTGTTCCTTGCCCTCCCTCTACCCTCTACTGTAGCAATCCCTGCTGAGTACCTACGCTAAAAATCTTCATTGATTTTCATTCTTCATTCGTTTTAAAATTTTTTTAGAGAAAGGAGCAGAGAGAAAAGCTGCTTTCCGCAGAAAGCGTGGTTCGGTGAGTGTTTAGAGCAGTGCACAGGAGAAAATTGTTCATAGCACTTGAGAACCCAGCCAGTTTGCCTGCGGGGGCCCAGGCGGGGCAGCAGAGGGATGTGTGGATGGTCTGCTGGGCTTAGCTGCATGTGCAGTTTGGGATGGTGCTAGGTTGGGGAGGCGGAAGCAGCCAGGGCACGCCTAGGCTGCATGTAGTGACGGAGAGGTGGGTGTGGGCAACTGCCTGGGCCCTCTGGGGCAGAGCAGAGAGGCTGGGTAGCAGAAAGAAGCATCTCAGGGAGATTTGAATTGATGGGAGTTGGGGAGCAACGAAGCCTTTCTGAGGGCATCCAGGCATGTCCACGTGGGCTCAACCAGCAGACTGAGGCCAGGGGTCCAGGAGTCAGGATGGAAGCAGCAGCAGCTTGAAGCTGAGGGGCTCCTCAGGCCTCCACCATCTGGCCCTCTGGGCTCCTTTGCGGGGAGCATGCACAGAGCAGGCAGGAGCGGATTCTGTAGCCCTTTCCTTCTCCCTCAGCATCTACACGCCGTTCACCGAGGACACGCCCTCCGTGGGCCAGCGCCTCCTCAACTCCGTGCTGAACACGCTCATCATGATCAGCGTCATCGTGGTCATGACCATCGTCCTGGTCGTGCTCTACAAGTACCGCTGTTACAAGGTGAGCCGCCCTCGGCCCGCCGCACGCAGTTGCCGTGCTTGGTCGAACTGTTAGGCTCTTATTGTTCTCTGCAAATTAGACCGATTTTTGGTGCTGTTTCCCACCCCTCTCCTGCCCCCACCATGGATTACCAGTACCCTCCCTGAGGAGGGCCGCTGTCTCTTAAACTTACACATTGTCCCACTTAGTTGAGTTCCTCATTGCATGTTCAAAATAGCACTTCTTATATTCAGAGGTTGATTTTCTTTTGCTTCTCCATTTGAGGAAGTGAGATGTTCTATTTTTTTAAAATTATTTTTGTGTAGAAGAACTGGGGTGCAGGCCAGAGGTGCGGGGGGTGAGAGGATTCATCAGAGACAGAGTGGGGAGCAGAACAGGCAAAGTTACTGAAATACACTGCTGAGGGGGCCAGGGAGTGAGACAGGAGAGGGCTGCTGTGCCAAGCGGGAAGCTCCCTGGCCGGGGATTGAACTCAGGCCATTACTGTGATAGTGCTGAGAATTAACCCCTAGGCCACCAGGGAGGCCTGAGAGGTTCTATTTAAGGCTGCCTTATTTTTATTTTCCCATTTCCCTTTTGGACGGGTGAGGTGTCCCAGCCCTGGGAGACACTGGGCTTGGACCCCCTGGATCGGTGGAGCCGCCCCAGGGAGGAATAGAAGAGCGGAGGCTCTCCTGCTCCAAACCATGGGCCTGGCTTTCCCTGAAGACACCGTCAGCCTGGGGCATGATCTTAGGCTTTTTCTCCCACGGAAGACTTTGAAGTCCAAAAGGCTGGAAGGAAGCCAAACTAGGTGTTGTCCATTTTAAAGTTGTTCATGTGGCTTGCACAGCACTTTGCATTCAAGCTGCCGCCATCTATGGTGGAGGCAGAAGGGGACTCACTCTAGACAGATAAGTCCTGTCCCAGCTGTGGGTGACCATAGTGGGCATGATGGGTATACCCATGCGAATGAGATAATAAGAGTTTTTAATTGGGGTAGGGAAGATAGAGGATGGTGGGGAGCAAGGTAGGGGCTGCTTGTTGGGAGCAGTCAGCACCAGCCGGAGGAGCATGGGACTGGCCTTGCTGTTGTCAGCCGGTGACAGGGACCATTCTTGGGGCCTGTTAGGGGGTGGCTTGGCCATCCGTTCCATGCGGCTTATTTGGAGGCGCTGTGATCCTTAGGCTGGAGATGATGGTGGCACCAGGTGGGGCAAATGGGAGGAGGGGCAGCACGTTCCATGCTGTGCTCGGCATGCCCTTGATGCCGCATTCACTCCAGGTAACCAGGCCCCCCTTGGAGGTCCCAGTGGCCGGGGTGGGGAGGTGGCTGTGGAGGCCCCACCGTGCCGCTGGTGGCGGGCTAAGGGGCTGGTTTAGAGTCACCTACCCCTTCCCTGACTCTCCTTGTTTGGCCAGAAGAGGAGGAACATGTCCTTCTGAGGGCCTGTTTATAGCCCTTCAGGTAGGAGGGACTTCCCGAGTTCTCTGTTCTGAAAAAGCTCCCTCCAGAGCCCGCCCTGATCACTCAGCATCCCTGAGTCCCCTTTCACTTTGTCTTTCCAGTTTGTTTGTTTGTTTGTTTTTTCCCATAGCTCTTATCACAACCTTCTGTACTTGTTTATGTATTTATTGTCCAACTGCCTTCACAATGGAACGCAACGCGTGTTATCTCCAGCGCCTGGCGTGCGGGAGACACTGAGCGTGTCCTTCCCACACTAATGAGTGGGGGGCAGGGAGAGCGCAGACCTGGGGTTTCAGCCCTTTCATGTGCTCCCTGGCGACCTTGGAAGGACTCCTTGAATTTCTGTGCCCTTGTTACTGTAAAATGGCCACCGGGTACCTTCCAGGATAGTCATGAAGGAGCCTAACGAAGAAAGATTTTCAGGCTTAGGTGTCGGTTCCAAATATCGTGTGATTTGGGGACACCTCATGGTCACTCTGCCTGTTTCTGTGTCTAGTTTATCCACGGCTGGTTGATCATGTCCTCTCTGATGTTGCTGTTCCTCTTCACCTATATCTACCTCGGGTAAGTGGCAGCTGGTGAGGAGCAGGGTCCTTGGGGACCCCTCCCCCTGCAGCACAAGTGGATGTGAAGGACCTGGGTGGGAGAGGTGCCCGTCGGGCCCCACATCCTCCCAATGTCGCTGCTCTAAGAGCCCAGGCCTGCGGGCCCCCGTTCCAGGGCCTGCTTGGCATGAAGTGGGTCCAGGGTCGCCGCACAGCTCTCTGGTTCCTACTTTAAAACAATTAAGCAGAATCGTCATGTATGTGGGAGGCTCTCTATGAACCCAAAGACGGTAGAAACCCCTAAAGAGTTACATTCTAATCTTCAGGTTGGGCTGGGTTCTGCTGCTTTATGGAAAGTGATCTCTAGCGCCCTGCACGTGGGGGATCAGCCTGACCCATGGGCCCACTGGAATAAAAGAGAAATAACTTTCCCGAGGGCCTTATTCATGGGCAGAGGGCTTCCACATCGTGCCAGCCCGCATTTACATGAACCAGCCCCCAAATTGAGCCATCAGTTATTCTTCCACCTGTTCTAGAAGCTGTTTCAAGTGGTAAGTGGTAGTACTCCTGGAAATGGGGACAGAGGTGGTCAGTGAATGAAGTCAGAAGTTGGAAAGACCCAGGTTGAACTTGTGGTCAAGGAACAGGGGTGTTGAACTGTGACTGGCGCCAACATCTCTGAGACCCCACCCCACGGGTTCGACTTTGGTCCCACAGAGAAGTGCTCAAGACCTACAACGTGGCCATGGACTACCCCACTCTCTTCCTGACCGTCTGGAACTTCGGGGCGGTGGGCATGGTGTGCATCCACTGGAAGGGCCCCCTGGTGCTGCAGCAGGCGTACCTCATCATGATCAGCGCGCTCATGGCCTTGGTGTTCATCAAGTACCTCCCGGAGTGGTCTGCGTGGGTCATCCTGGGCGCCATCTCTGTGTATGGTAAGTGGGCACAGGCAGGTGTGAGCCTGGGATGGGTGGTGGGCAGGGGATGTCCAGGCTGAGTCCTTCGCAGTGCTGCGTGCGCAGAGGGCTGGGTCCTGGAGCAGTTCCTCCATCCCCAGGGAGTTCTGGTCGGGCTCCCTCTGAGAGGTCCAAAGTTCTGTAGACTCAGACTGTTGACATGGTTGATTATCAATAAGAACAAGTGTTTATTGCATGCACACTGCTAAGCCCTCGATGGAACTGAGCTGTTTGTTCCTTTGAGTAGCCCTGAATTTGGGCACAGGACCTACAGATAATGAGCACCCAGTGTTAGCTGCTCCTTGATTAGTATGAGCACGTTGACCGTCGCTCTACCTTCACTGCCACTGGAAAGAATTTGAGGCAACAACTCTGCTCTGGTTGCAGTTCACCCTTTTAAACCAGACTCCACTCTGGGCCCCAGCCAGTGCAGACTCTGGAGAGAGTGACTGGAAACTGGTGGGTTGGGATGCTAGAGTGAATGACGGGGTGTGTTTTGAGAGCCTTGCGCTGGGCCTTGGACAAACGCATCCCCTGTGCTCCCTGTTGGGGGCTGGCTCCTCTCTGGGGGCGACTTGGCAATAAGTGTCTTTTTGAACATGACAAGGATGTCTTTGTCTTCCCAGATCTTGTAGCTGTGTTATGCCCCAAAGGGCCACTGCGAATGCTGGTGGAAACTGCTCAGGAGAGAAATGAGCCCATATTTCCTGCCTTGATATACTCATGTGAGTGGCCCCTGTGCCTCCACCTGAATGTGTGGTCAGAAGGAGGCCTAAGGTGGGCATGAGGGGCTGCTCCCCAGTCGTGGCCTTCGGAGTTACCAGGAGAGCCACCCATACCCGACCAAAGGGGAGGAGGTTGCCTTGCTCATCTCTGGAACCTGTGTTTGGCTGTTACACGGGAAGAAACTTGGAAAGTTAGAGTAGGAAGGGGGCTTTAGGGGACATGGCCAGCCCTTTATCCCACTCCTCCTCCAGTGGCGTGTGGAGGGGCTAGGCCGTGTTCCCATGAGCCTGAAAGCCATCCCCAGAGTTCTTGAAGGCAGGGCCTTGGGTGAACAGGGCGCCCCTGTCTTTCTCACTGGGCATCCTCAACAGCTGCAGGACTGACAGAAGTTGTCTCTGAAGCGAAGGCACATGGAGTGATCACTTTTGGCCTTTAGGTCACTCAGGGGTAGGGATTTGGATTTATATATGCATTCAGCTGGGGTGTATCAGATTCCCGCTTTGTGCCACCATGCTAGGCTTTGGGGTGCAGTATGGTGTTCGGCCTCACAGAGTTCACAGCCCTGTGGTTTTGATGCCTTCCCTTCTGTTGACAGTTGGTTTATTTAAGTAGAAAGTCTGAATTTCTGGGACTGAGCTGTCTGCAGGGTGCACTGGGAAACAGTGTATAGAACGGCTGCAGAGTGCTGGATAATCTCCATGTAAATGGAGCGTCAGGTTTGTGGTGGAGAATCGGGGTAGCGTGGCCCACAGTGTGAAAGCACTTTCCAGGTCTGTGCTGAGGGGGAGGAGAGTCCACGTATGGAAAGACTGAGACAAATGTTGGATTTTATCCGCTGTCTCTGTGCTCTCATGGTGCATCTCTTCTAGGAGAGGGGACAGCCATTAAGAAACACATTTGCAAGTCAGCAGTGAATGCTCTGTAGATAGAAGGCAGGACCAGGGACCTCCGAACCGCAGGAGAGGAGAGGGTCGGGAGGCTGTGCTGTACAAGGTGGCCAAGGAAGCCGTCAGATGACATTTGACTAGAGATCTGCTTTAGGAAAAGCTGGGTACAGTATTCCAAACAGAAAGGACAGCAGCTGGTACAAAAGTCCTGAGGTGGCTGTGGGCCTAGTGTGCTCAGGGGTACCCTGAGGCCAGGTAGGGGGACAGGACCAGATCACTGGGCCCTGCAGGCCATGGTGAGGACTTTGACCCCATTCCTCAGCGAGATGTGATGCCACTGGGAGGTTTTGAACCCACCTGATTGCATGTTTTAACAGGATCACATGCGTTGCTGAGTGTGGAGAACAGAATACACAGGGGTAAGAGTGGATACTGGAGCCAGGTTTGCAGGGAGTGGGGTTTGGCCTCAGGCAGCGTGGAGGTGTTGAGATGTCGTTGGATTCTGGGAACCTTTTGGAGGCAGGATTAGCAAGATTTGCTGATGGTTGGGGCTGTGGGCTGTGAGAAAGAGAAGGATGCTTTGGGCCTGAGCCACAGGCAGGCTGGCGTTGCCAACTCTTGGCAGGGAGGGAGAAGGCCAGTAGGGCCGGCAGAGGGCAGTTGAGTGTGGGGACATGCAAGCTTAAGACGCTCCCTGGACAGTCAGGTGGAGAGTGAGAGAGAAGGGCACGCAGGGTCAGGGTTTCCAGGCCAGAGGGGAAAACATTCGGTACCGCGTGGGGCAGCGCTGGCCCCTCGGGACACTGACCCAGGAGAGTTGAAAGTGGGGTACTAAGCAGACTTCTTACATCCACACTCACAGCAAAGAGGTGCAAGCCACCCAAGTATGTATCAAACGGATGAAGGAACAAACTGACATGGGCACACCGTACTATGGAATGTTACTTAGCCTTTAGAAATGAAATCCTGTCACTTGCTACAACATGGATGAACCTTGAGAACATTATGCTGTGCAAAATAAGCCAAGTGCCAAAAACAAATACTGTGTGCTCTCCCCTGTATGAGGTACTAGAGTAGCCAGGAAACAGAAAGTAGAGTAGTGCTGGCGGGGAGGAGAAGGGGGTAGGGAGTTGGTGTTCATTGGGTTCAGAGTTTCAGTTTTGCAAGATGAGAAATTTCTGGAGCTCTGTTTCACAACAGTGTGAATAGAGTAAATGCTACTAAACTGAAAACTTTAAAATGGTGAAGAGATATCTTTGTGTGTGTGTGTGGTTTTTCTGGCCACATTCAAAAGCACAGTTTGTTCACCTGATACTATTGTTCCCCTGGTATAGTGTGTTCATTGATATTATTGTTTACGTGAGGAGGCCAAAAAGACAGAGAAAGGCATTGTCTGCCCACACCTGGTTGGTGAGTTGGGCCCCTACTCCGGCAGCTCCTAACAATGGGTATGACCAGCGCTTATGGGAAGTGAGGTACATGCAAGCTTCTGGGGCACAGACTGGGCCACCTGCCCCCCAGCCCTGGGATCAGCCACCCGGAATGCTGCCTGTGTCCTAACCCTTTTCTCCTTTCCCAGCTGCCATGGTGTGGACGGTGGGCATGGCCAAGCTGGACCCCTCCTCGCAGGGAGCCCTGCAGCTCCCCTACGACCCAGAGATGGGTAAGTCTGGGGGGCCTGACAGTTTCTCCTCTCCGGGGCCAGCTCCTCCCCTGCACTGAGCCCGGCCTGGCCTCCCCAGGAGACTGGCGGTCAGAAGGGCAGGAGGGATGACCATCCTTCCTGACACACACATTTTGGAGACCGAGTAAGAATGGTGCTTTCCCTCTTGTTATGTGCAGTCACGGATCTTTGTGTTAGAGCTGGGTGAGGTGGCTGTGTGAGGGCAAGAGAGCTGTGAGGGGCTCACGTTGTCCCCTGAGACGCCCCCTGACTGCGCTTTTGTCTCTCTCCCCTTCACGTGATGACCATCGTCTTCTCCTCCTGGACACCTAGAAGAAGATTCCTATGACAGTTTTGGGGAACCTTCATACCCTGAAGTCTTTGAACCCCCGCTGCCTGGCTACCCAGGAGAAGAGCTGGAAGAAGAGGAGGAAAGTAAGGTGCCCAGGCCCCCATGGTCTGTGGTTCAAGGCGCAGGGCTCCCTGAAGTCGAGGGAGGAGACGTGAGGTCCCCTTTTCATACTGGGGACTTTACAAAAGTCAGGGAGAAGCCTGCAAAGGTGAGGCCTGGCTGGCCGGCTGGGGGCTGTCGCATTCATGCTAAGCACACGGTAGCCGCTGTTCACCGAATGCCTGCTCCGTGCAGCCCAGCCCTGGCGGCACTCGCAGTCCAGCAGGCCCAGCCTGCTCACACGTGCTGTGAGCCTGGGGTGGGTGGTGAGGCGAGCTTGGTGTGCTGAATAGTCAGGTAGGGGTTCTTGACCTGGTCCCTGTGGGTCGTTACCCAGGAAGTAACTTGCAGTTCAACTCCAGAGGTTGAGCCACAACAGTCACTAGAAGTGGGGGACACAGCGAGGGTGGGTGTTTCTGGGTGAAGGGACATAGGAGCAGAGATCCTGGGGCAGATGGAACCCAGTGAGACAAAGTGAAAGCAGGACTCTGAGCACAGAAGTGTGGAGATGGGGCTCAAGGCATGTGGGGCTTGAAGGGCCTTGGTGGAAGGGGGGCTGGCCTGTGTCCATGAGCACTGGGAGCAGTACGGTTCGAGTTGTGTGGGAGGCAGACTGTGGAGGGGCCAGGTTGTAGCCAGTGGGTAGTTCTGTTCCGATAAGTGCACTTGAGTTTGAAGTTCGAGCGCCCTGCAGGGCACGTGGTGTGGCTGTGAGGACAGAGGCAGGTGGGGCGGGGTGGGGCAGGTTGGAGGTGGGAGTTGGGGGTGGTGGGCAGCTCTGGAACTCAGAAGGCAGCTGGGCTGAGGCTCTGGAACAAGGGGCAAGAGGCAGTGTTGCGGCGGTGCCCAAATGACTGGGGAGACGGGAAAAGCAGGTGTGGAAGATGAACCCAGAGTTAAGACTGTATTTACTCAAGAAGATTAAATAGTCATTCCATCAGCACACAGTTAGAGACCACCTACTGTGTGCCAGGTAACACATTGGTATGGAGCCGCTGCAGTTTTAAAACAGCCTCTGCCCTGGGGCAGTTTCCCCTGGGAGCGGCCCAGGTGGTGAGTGGGGGCTGCTGGGGCAAGTCTGGGGAAGAAGAAGGGCAGAGGGGCCTTGGAGGATGAGTGGACTCTCACCGCAGGCAGGCTGCTGTACTGTAGCACAAGCTGGTGCAGGGTAAGGGGCACAAAACCACCTCCTGTACTTGAAGACACAAGCTTGGAGGTCTCCAGGTCACCTACACTTCTGGCTAGTTGGCTACAAACCCAGGGTTCCCCCTCAGGTTCCGTAACAACTGGAACCACTCACAGAACTCAGAGTTTTGTTACAGAGGCTACAAATCAGAATTAGCCAAACAACGACCAGAGGGTGAGGTCTGCGAGGGTCCCAAACGCTTTCTCCCTGGACATCAGGGCGGGTCACAGCCCAGCGCCCGGGAGTGTTCGTGGAGGCACAGGGTCTCCAGTGTTTGTGGGTTTCAGTGACAGGCATGACTGACTGAACCGTCGCTGTCCACATGCCTGGACTTCCCCTCCAGCCCCCCCTTGAGTCCCAGCCCTGCCGATCCTCTCATCTGCGTAAACCCAAGTGGGACGCCTGTGGCCCTGAACCATACTGACACTCCGTCACGCGGGGGCTCAGAGGAGTTAGTCTCCATCCCAGGAGCCGGGGACAGTGGCAAAGGCTCCCCTGAGAGAGAAGGACGCCTTTGGGGAACTCCGGGCAAGGGGTGCAGGAGTGGCCAGGAGCCATGGGGGAGAGTTAGAACTGAGGGGTGCGGCACACATGGAGCAGCTCAGATTTGACCCCGGAGGTGGTGGGGAGCAGGGTGGTCCTGCAGACCACGGCAGCTGCACGGGGTCCAGACTCCTGGAGGCCAGGTGCGGACGGGGCTGGAGTCCGGGAGAGGGGCACCCTCAGGGTCCACACCCAGGCAGGGACAGAGGAGCTGGAGCTGCCCACCCATGGGACGAGCTTGCAGGACTTTCTGGCCGGGGGACTGAGAGGGCGGCATAGTAGATGCCCAAGGGCAGGGCGGGACAGTGGGTGTGAGGGTCTGCAGGACATCCGGGTGAGATGCCAGCAGACATCAAGGAGGACGCTCAGGGAGGAGGTGGATCAGGTTTGAGACTCAAGTTGGGGTCTTCAGCAGCACGTGTCCAAACTGCGGACCCCAAGAAGGGCCTTTTGGGAGGCTGCAGTCAGGATGGAGAGTAATAGGGACACAACCCATGTCCTTGTTGGTTATGGGGTGAAAGGGACGGTTGGAGCAGAGCAGGGGTGGGGGGGGTGATTCCGTTTGGAGCCAGAGGAAGAGGGGTGTGGGTGAGGCAGCAAGCAGGGCGTGACCATGGCGCAGGCGGTCTGGAGTTTAGGTTATCACATCAATATTTTTATTATCTATGGTGAGAAAAAGGCACCCGTACACTAAGGAAAGCACCCTTGAAAGCATTTTAGATGCTCTCCTTCACTTACCAGTCACAAATAAGCTGATTACAAATTGTTTATTTTTAAGGGAAAAGGGTCTCCAGAGGATCTCTAGGTATTACACACACTCTTGAATGTAGTGAGATTACATTTCCTAAAAAATATTTATCATTTAAACTCAGCACTGAGGGGTGCAGCTGTCTCCCAGCGCCAGACTGGGCATTTTTATTTACTCCTCTTTACTCAAGTAAGTGCCAGCCACGGGTTTTACCTTTGCAGCCCACATTGCAAATCCTCCAGTCCATGGGACCCCCGCCCCCACCCCGGTCCCACTAGCTGCTCTTTCAGAGGCAGCCAGTCCTTGTCCCAGAGTCCAGGTGAGGTGGGCTGGCTGTTGGCGCTACCCCTCTGGCCCCCGAGGACCTCAGCCCGGGCCCCTGGTTCCCTTGCGCTGGGCTGCGTGGCTGGTGTCAGCTCCTCTGCCACCGCCTCTTGGGGCTTTAAAAAGGTGACAGGTTCACTCTCTTCCCCACACAGGGGGTGTGAAGCTTGGCCTCGGGGACTTCATCTTCTACAGCGTGCTGGTGGGCAAGGCAGCGGCCACGGGCAGTGGGGACTGGAACACCACACTGGCCTGCTTTGTGGCCATCCTCATCGTGAGTGGGCTGGGGGGCTGCACACGGGCGCGGGATCCTAAGGGCATTTTCATTCTTGACAAGATGCAGGGAGAGCACCTGGGTTGGCCTCTGACATGATTAGCCTGGGGGTTAAGGGCTTGGCTGAAAGCGCTGGGCCCTTGTCCCCAGTGACCGGTGAGGCTGGGTGCTTACCTGAGGTTTATGGAAGAGGAAGTAGGTCGAGGGCCTTCCTGTGGGCCACGGAACTCCTCAGAGACAAGCTGTGTCAGGTCTCGGACTCTGAGCTGGGCGTTTTCCCTCCTCTGCCATCCAGATACCATGGGGTTCTGAATCCTAGGGTTCTCCTGAGATTTTTAGGGGTGTCCCCACCACTTTGAGACCCAGCAGTGGAATTGGGAGGTTCCTGCAGTCACTTCAGAAGAAGGGTGGGTGCCAGGTACACCTAATGGGAGAAATATCCTGTGACTCCCCCCCGCCCACCCGTTTTCCGCCCCGTGCGGCACATTGAAGCCATGGCTGCAGGTCTTTGGAGATTCTGTGTCTGCCCAAAGCGTGTTTAAAGGATGGAGTCATGGGCCCTCCAGCCCCCTCAGCTCCGAGCTGTCTCACCTGAAGCCCTGCTGTCCCCAAGTATAGGACAGTCATTCTGGGTCCCTGACCACTGGCTTATCGGCCGGGGGGCACAGCGCGGGCAGCCATGTGCCTGCTTCTGAGGGGAGGATGGCGCTGAGCATCTCTGGTTCCCTGGCTCTGGCTGCTGAGAGCGTCCCTGTGTTTCAGGCCAGTGTCCCTGAGGGGAGGCATCTTACCGTCGTGTCACCTGTGTCACTCTGTAGCCAGATGGTGGGTGATCTGGGAGAGGCTGCCTGTTGTAGGAGTCAGAGGCCTGCTTTCTAGTTCGTTCACTGACATGTGGGCTGTGATGTTGGGGACGGAACCCCTGCCCTCCGGCACCTCACAGAGCTGTCCGCGGGACCAGGGAAGATGGTGGGGTGTGCGGGGCTGGTGCCGGAGAAGTCCTTGAACAGTCCTGCGCCTGGAGACTGGGCCTCGCTAGTGCTCCCCTGCCCTGCGCACCGTAGTCACGCCTCACCCCTCCCCTCCCGTCCTGCAGGGCTTGTGTCTGACGCTCCTGCTGCTGGCCGTGTTCAAGAAGGCGCTGCCCGCCCTGCCCATCTCCATCACGTTTGGGCTCATCTTCTACTTCTCCACAGACAACCTGGTGCGCCCTTTCATGGACACCTTGGCCTCCCATCAGCTCTACATCTGACGGAATGGTGCGCTACAGGCCAGAAGGTGTAGGATTTTAACTGAATGCAGTTGTATAGCTTTACACTCTAGTGCCATATATTTTTAAGACTTTTCTTTCATTAAGAAAAAAAGGAGAGAATAAAAAAGCGTTGTGTTTACTTCATGAAGAGAAAGAACCAGTTTCTTGGTGCTAGCTGTTTTGTCACCAGACCTCGGCTCTCCCTCCACGAGCGTCGTCGCTTCACTGACCAGAAGCAGGAAGCGGGTTGAGAAGAACCGAGGAGGGCTGGGGATGTGGGACCTGTGAGAGGCGCTGCCCACACACCCCGCCTGGGGTGCTCGAGGGTCCAGACACCAAGGCAGGTGTGCAGGTTCTCGGGACCGGGAGTCCAGCTCTCAGCATCTGGTGGCTCTGGCTGGAGAAGAAAAGCCCATTTTCTCTGCAAGGAATGTCCCCAAGCTTTGTCTATGATGGCGCCATTATTTTATTACCTTTAGAAACTGAGTCCTATTTTTGTTCCAACAGTTACTGTTGGGAAGTGGTTTAATATTAATGTCAATAAATAGATGAATCCTGTTGGGATAGTGGAGTTTGGTCTGTTTGTGAGGTTGACCCCTCCCCCTGCATCTCTCAGCCACCCGGGATGGGGTGATTGGGACACGGAAGTGGGGAGACTTGCCCAGTTAAGAAGGAGAGAGACTTAACTGCCCCCGCCTCTTTGCAGTTGTTAACTAGGAAGTTTCCTAAGCCGAGGTGTCCAGGGAGCGGAAAGGCCCGATTGCTGACAGGAGGTGGACACTGGCTTCGGCTGTGTGGCTGGCAAGATGGCCAGATCCTCTAGCTGCCGTCAGTCTGTGATAAGAGACCTTGGCAGGCGGGTGTGGGCTCTTCTTGCCTGTGGCTATATCCCTGGGTGCCGTGGTGCAGGGCATGGACGGGGGCCCGGGTGGGTTTTCCTTCTCTCCACATCACTCACAAAGATCATCTCAGAAATGCCCCTGGACAGGCCTCTGCAGCGGTGCAGGGCGGGTGCTGCTGCAACAGGGGCGTGGCCTTCTAATGACAAAAGTGCAGATGCTGAGTTTGCAGCTCAAACTGGTGGTCGCCCTGTCTCCTGGTTCCAGAAATCACCTGAGTGCTGTGAAGCCAGCTGTTTATCACAAGGGGGATAAAAGAATGGTGTGTATTTTTTTGCCTGGCAGTCACTTTATTTTCCTGGAGCCATGTATAGATGAGCAGAGAAAAACACAGGGCCCTTGGAGGTGGCGTTTCCATGGCCAGCACTTTGACTCCAGGTGGCTGTAACTGCCTCGTGGCTGGCTCAGACCCCAGATGGTGGCATCCCAGTTGTGAAAGTCAAACGTCAGAAGAATTTTCCAAAAGCGGAGGCCTGGTCCATGGTGGGAAAAGCTGGGAAAAGCTCATTCAATTCAGTAGTGACTTTTGAGAGTAATAGGGTGGGGTTTCCAAAGATGAGGTTTGTCAAGTGACCTGATATATTAGCATTAAAAGGTCTCTGTGAAAAGCTAGATCAGGTTGCTGGAGTTGGAGGTCACTTTGAGGTGAGAGCAGAAGGTGGAGGACCCCAATTCTAAATAGATTGAGAGGAGAAGAAGTGAGTGGGGTCTGAACGGGCCCTGGGTGAAATGTTATGTTGAAGTGTTAAAACTGGAAAAAAAACAAGTGAATGTTAAGACGAGCAGGTAAGGACCGTGAGAGGAGGTCGCCGGTGGGGCTGGGCTTCTGGGCACTTGGGCGACTGGGGAGCCCAGCACCCAAGCGAACAAAGAGGATTTGAAAAGACAATTCAAACAGGAGTGCAAACTACCCATCCCCCCAGGTAACTAATCAACTAATCGTGATTTTTTTTCATATTTGTTCCATATTTGTCTTTAGAAAGAAAATCTTGGAATTTCGAAGTCATTTGCCTACGGCCACTGCCCTGTTTATTCCCTCCCACCGTCCTGAAGTCCATTTCTATCCTTCCCATTCCATGTTCAGTTCAGTTTTGCATATTGGCATGTTTTTTAAAACCTAAATAATATCATACCATATATATATTTGACCATTTATTTTAAAGTATTACATTATTTTAAATTTATTTATATATATTTTACATCATTGTTCATTTTTGTACAATGTTTGCTTTCTGCTCTCACCCTTCACCCATTCGCCATCACCATAGTCCCTTGTGCTCTTCCCTCCCGTTTTGCTCCCTCTGCCTCCCCCTCCCCCACAGAATGTCTCTGATTTATAGTTGCCTGTTAATTTTGTTTTTTTATTTATTGGCCAAATCAAGAATCTTGTTTTCCCCCTGTGTCAACACATGGTGTTATCGGATTTTATATTTTTGCTAGTCGGGTGAGTGCTATCTCCTTTAGGTGTTGTTTACAATGGGCTTTAGCATCTCCATATGCTTTGGCTGTGCGGGCTTCCTTGTCTGTATTTGTTCATGTCCTCTGCTCATATTCCATTTGGATGGTTTGCTTTTTACTTAAAATATGTATTCTGGAATAGTACTAGTCTGTTCCAGATAGATTGACTTTGGTCAATTTGCATTTCAAGTATCTTTTCTAATTTAGTGTCTCATCTTCCCTACTCTCTTTGAAGATTTTTGTAATGGCAAAGTAATATTTAAATGTTAGTATTGTTGAATGAATTTATTTTTTTACCTTTATGGCTTAGGCTTTTGAATCTTCTTTCTCATCCTTCGGGTTTTCTAAAAGCAAAATTTTTTATTTAAAAATTAAGGTTTTAATCTATCTGAAATTTATTTTTCTATGTTGCATTTAATAGCCTTACTGTTACAGGGCAGGGAGAGGGACACCCCCGAAACCCCAGACCTGCCCTGTACTAAATGGGTTCAGCCATCCGCCGCATCAGTACAAACATACAGGGGGCCTCCCTGGTGGCGCAGCGGTTGAGCGCTGCGCTGTGGAGCTGTCTGCAGCACACGATGCGGGTGCGACGCCCAGCCCGGGAGAATCCCACATGGTGCAGCAGACCTCTCCTGCCTCACCCGCTGCTCCCCTCAGCAGTGTATTTCTGATCTGCCTGTTCTGCTCCCCACTCTGTCTCTGGTGAAATCTCTCACCGCCTCATGCCTCTGGCCTGTACCCCAGCTTGTATAAATAAATCTTTAAAAAAACAAACAAACAAAAAAACATACAGGGCCTTTTGTGGAAACCAGACTTTAATACAATTAGAAAAGACAGAGAAGAAAAAGAATATATTTTCTAAGTCAAGCACCCCATGTTATCCAACTCCTCGTGGGTACAAGTCCACCCAAACGGGATTGGCCCAAAGCAAGTCTCGAAAGCCTGCCACAAGTCTAGAACAGCTTATGGCAGGGACCCACACATAAGGGTCAGAAACAGTCAGACAATTCTGAGAGGAACAGAACAAAATCAAAACCAAAATCAACACAGCCATCGCAAACCTCCCCACGGGTCTCTCACCCATGTCTATTTCAACCAGTCCAGGCCAGTGCAGCTTCTTTACAAGTCTCTCTGCTCCTTGGGCCTCTGCTGGCTTTCCATCCTTCTTCCATCTCCTCCTGTCTTCTGTGTGTCTCCTCTGTGTGTGTCCTCTCTTCTGTGTGCCTCAAGCTTCTCATATCCTGCTCAGCTCCACCCTACGTTGGGTGGGACAGGGAACCTGGGACACACCCCTCCTGGGGACCACCCTGTTACATTACTTTGGCTTTTTTTGTATCAGTAACCAATTGTCCCAATACTATTGAACAGTCCCTCCTTCCCTGTGCTTTGTAGAACTATCCAGATGCACACCAAGTTCCCACAAATGGTTGAACCTCCTGTTACCGTAATTTCAAGCTTTCAGGTCTAGTCTCCCAGCCAGGAGTTAGTTGATCCCAGGCTGTGGTGGCAGCGCTAAGTCCCAGCCACTAGACCACTACGGGTTGGTCTCTCATGAAGCGGCAGCAGGAATTTTGCTGACTCTCAGGCAAGCAAGTGAAAAGAGGCAAACTTGTTTAGAGAAATGGACATAAGGAAAAGTTTATTAGAGAGAAAAGGAACAGACACAAAGTGGGACTCCCAGCCAGTGGAGGCAGGCCAACGAGGGGCAAGGGAGCGTGGAATCGTGCTCAGGGAATACATACCACCTTTCCCTAGTTACTCTAATGCCCTGTCAGCCTCTTTTGTGTCTAGTTCTCAGTGTGGTCTCTCTCTTGTGCCCAGAATGACATCTTGCATCCCAGCCATTATCTTATCAACCTTGTCCAGGAATGTCCTGTTACTCCTTGGAATTTGCTGCCTTTATCTCTGGCGCCTCCCCTCTTCCTCTGGGGTTTATTCTGACCCTAGAAGCAATCCGCTTGCCCTATGACTCACTACTTCTGGGTTCTTCTGTTCCATCAGTCCTGTGCGCTCTCAGTCAGTACCTCACCAAATGACTTAAGCAGAGACATTAATGATGAAAAAGAGAAGCCGGAGCTCCACGTGAGAGCTTCTAGACAGGATTTGAGAGACAGGGTATGTAAATCTGACACTACACTAGATCTCCTAAAGCAGTAGAAAGTTACAATATTATAATGGTGTGGAGTTGTGAAAGCCAACACACATAGCCACAACATAAAACGATAGTCCTGGAGTGAAACCGGGGTGACTATCCCCCAGTCTGCTGGGAAGGTGGTGCAGGGCACATGAGCTGACCTCTGCCCTCTGAGCTGTGTGCCCTCAGGCTCCCATCTCCTCCCCTCACTTGTTCACTCAGCAATGTGGAGCTCCGACCACAGGCCTTTGCGCTGTGTCCCCTGTAAGGACCTCGACATGGGGCAAACCCACATTTTGGCTTCTTGGACTTGGGAATAACACCGCCAGCATCCAAATCCTTGCCCTGCCGTTACCTGTTGTGTGACCTGAGGAAAGTCTCTTACATGCCCTGAAAATAAGGTTGTCCAACTGTATGGTAACAAAAATAACAGGGATTTGAACAAGATGGGTTATTTTCCCTTAGGCAGCTCAGGAGGGCGTGACAGTGTGTGATATCAGACCCAGACTTCTGTCTTCCCTGATGTTTCTGATATGTGGTCTTCACCTCGTGGTCCAAATTGGCTGCCAGGCTGTAGCCATCACGTCCACACTTGATCCACAAAGGCGGACAGAAAACAGTGCACTTCCTCTCCCTCAGGATACTTTCCAAAGTTACACACGCACCTCTGTGTATATCTAATTGGTCACTGGCCAAATGGCCACACCTGACTACAAGGGAGAATGGAAATTCCTTTATTTCAAGAGCCACATGTCCATCTAAAGATGATAAGGAAGCATATGGTTATTGATAGAGGCTAAGAGCAAAAAAATTGGTAAGGAGGCAAAGGCCAAAAGCTGGAGGTAGGGGTAGAAATGATCAATACAGCCGGTAAACCAGCTACAGAAATGAAAATTCTTTAAGTGCCAACTGCTACCGCTGTAAGAGGGGGGTCCTCAGGAAAGGGGAGTGTCCCAGGACCCCACCCCCACCTCAAGCCAGAGAAATCCAAGACACGTAGGACTACGAATCCCAGAATGCCATCGTCACCAAAGAAAGGATACTGAGGACTGAGGGAGAAGTTAGGGAGGGATTTGGGGACTTAAAAACCAGACCTGGGAGGCTGGACGGGGGCTATTGTTCGTGGTGTGGATTTGCCAGAGTTTTTCCTGAGTGGGCGATAAGATTCTAGCTCAGCGGAACTGGTAGGAAGCACTCACCAATTTATTCTTTATCTTTTTTCTTTCCCTTTTTGTAAATAAACCCTTTTATTAATTTTATTGTGTGTGTCTGCAGTTGAGCCTTTTAAGTATCACTGAAGCTCAAGGGTGAGAACCCGGGCAGGCACCCCATTTATATCGGGGTTGCCCTGTAACCATGCGAGCACACACTGCTATAGGATGTGGGTTTCTGGAGCACTTTGATGATGGTGGGAGGAAGTTTGAGCAAATCAGGAAATTGGTGAGGAGGCCCTTAGGGAGATATTTGAAGGGTGAGGAGAGAGAACAGGGGGCACCCCTGGAAGGGCCTCAAGGCAGAAGCAGTGACTGGGGACTTCCTGGAGAGCGACGATGACAAGAGCAAACGCTTAACTTCCTTAGGCAGGTACAGAGTGAGTTCTTGTGGGTAACACCTTTGGTTCTCAGACAACAACAAGTACAACAACAAGAGGAAACTGGCCTCCATTCGATGAGGGAAGCAAAAGCGCCAGTGGGCAGCCCACATCCACACTCTGATGCAAACTCACCCCGACAGCTCCCAAACCTTTGACCGAGTCATGTTCAGTGTCAGTCAACTTTTGTTCTAAGTGAGCTGCTCTCTCACCTTAGGATTCACACCTCACCCCCTGTCCCAACTATAGGACTCTCTCCATTGCTCCCTCCATACCCCTCTGCTGGCTTCTGTGCCCATATCAGGGCACAGGAAGGCCTGATGCTCTCTGAAACCACAGGAAACCCGGAGGTGTCCTGGATCCTCCTGCCATCTCCATGCCGCCACCTTCACGTTTGAGCCTTCCTTCATGCCCTGGCAGAAGGGCATCTGAGAGTCTCTGGTGGTTGCACACTCTCTCTTTCCTAACCTAGAGAAAGATTTTTAAATTGCCAGATGGATGGCATTGCAGTGAAACAGGACAGGTCTCTCTTTTTGCCCCACCAGGTAAACATTACTATCTCTTGCATTTAACAAGTTTGTCTTGCATTGCAAGGAAAAGGAAGGACATCCCTAAGAAGAGAATAAGGAAATTAAACAGCAGGTGTTAATAAAGCAAGCTGGCGCCCACCTAAATCTCCATGCGCCTGTATCAAAAGGACATGCCGACTCTCACCCAATTCCCTTTTGTTTGACTCCTTTTGTTTGTACCCCACTCTCTGCCAGAGAGCAGGGCGCTGGCTGGGCTTTCAGACACGAGTCTGCTGCCCTCCTCAGTTTGCCGGCAAATTAAACTTTCCTTCTCCTCAAACTCTTTCCTTTCATTGGCTGAAGGAAACTGAGGCCGGCATTCCATATCAATGGGGAAACACAAACTCAGCCAATATTCCCCAATTTTTCTGTCTTACATCTAAAGTCCCATTGTTTTTAAACTTAAAGGGAAAAAATGGAAGCTTCACCTTCAGCTTCTGTTGGAAGTGTCCTCTTTGGTCCTCAGCAGACACCCGTCAGGGTTAGTTCTTAGCAGCACACATGAAGTAAAAACGCTTTCATAATAAGAAGACACTTTTGCCTTTTTCACCCCCACTGTCTACACCAGAGTCTTCCAGAGGCCGTGTGACAACACCTCCAGGAAGTGAATGCAAAAATATGAAAATCCAGCTGTTTTCCATTCAAGTGAACTGCTCAAATGTAAATAAGTGAACCCTTTTCATTCATAAATGTAATGTTTTATTATTTTTAAAGGCTTTTGATGTTTTAAGTATATCATGTTTTTTAAATCTCAATTGTGATTTCTAATTAGGACAGAATTAATCACCATGACAAAAATCTCAATAATTTTTATGTGTAAAGTGTCCTGAGACCAGAAAGGTGGAAGAAAGGCTGCTGGGTTTGTTTTTTTTGGGGGGTGGAGGGGGTGGGAAGCCTACGGGGAATACACAGTAATGTAAAAGACATAAATTACAAAAACAATAATTTTTTAAAAAGGCTGCTGTTTATATCCGGAGGCTTCACCTTTGACTGTCACCTCTTCCACTCCAACCTCACCAAGAGCCGCTCCCTTTTCCTCCCATTTCCCCTGTGAGCGCTGAGCCAGAACGGCCAACAGAGGGCAGCATAGTCCACCGGGAACCTCCGCCGGCCCTGGAGCCCTAGTTTTCCGGCTATCCTGCTAGGTTCCTGTGGGGTCTCTGGCTGGTGGTGCTGGAGGAGCTAAGATGACAAACCCTGTGAGGACTCAGTCCCTGCATTCTACTCCTCAGTGAGCAGAGGCATCGGGGCGGAAAAGGGTTTTTAATGGAGTTACAAACCCATGCCAGAGCTTGACCACACAGCAGGAGTGACATGTTGGGTGAATGAACATTATTACTTTTATGTCCTGCTGAGCTGAACTGGGAAGCCCATTTTCCAGATTCTTAGTTTTAAGCTGGAAGTGTTAGTTCTTGGTGTCATTGTCTTCGAGGAAAGAGCACCCAGTACTCTTTACCGCTAAGAGGGAGTAGTTTTCATGCTGTAAAATGAGAGCGGGAGCAAAGGAAAGCTCTTGTTATCTCATCTTGGATGAAGGTGGAGGTAAAGAGCATATGTGAAATTTTACCGAAAGTTGGGGCCTCACTTTTCATCAGAACAAGCCATGGACTTCTCTAGCAATGGGAAAGAAAGCCTTGCCATCTAACTTAGAGCTAATCCTCCTGTTAGTCAGCATTCAGTCACTTCTCCCAACAAGCTTAAAGCAACCGGGTGTGAAACAGCTGGCTTGAAGCCTGGTCAGTGGAAAGACATAAGGTCTAAATTTGTAAGACTAAGTTTCAAGTTTGAAGTTCCCTGATTCTTGATTTGTGCGCATTTCCTCTTACCATTATGCCAACCGGTGTTGATCTACCGTCATCACACAGTATTTGGACAATGAAATGATACACAAAAAATCAACAGTCTCTGCTAAGTATGGGCTGGTGGCTAATAGAAGGGCTTAGAAGGGGCAGGTGAGATTGTGATTGTATTCCTGGTTCTGTTACAGGATGGTCCCCAGGGAAAGGAGAGGTTCCAGGTTCCACCCAAGGAAGGGTGGAGCTGAGCAGAGGGGAGAAGTTGGAGGGGAGACTGGAGGAAGGAAGGAAGAGGATTGAGAGCCAGAAGGAGGCCTGGAAGAGGCACATGGAGCAGAGAGACATGCAAAGAAACTGCACTTGCTTCTTGGCCTTGGACTGTTCGAAACAGATGTGTGGGTGAGAGACCCGGGGGGAGGTTAACAATGGCAGCTTTTACCTTGATTTTGCTCTTTTCCTTCCAGACTTGTCTGGCCCTTCTGCCCCTTTCCTATGGGTCCCCACCAGGAAGTGCCTTAGGTCTATGGCAGGTTTTTGGGCCAACCCTGTTTCACTGGGCATCTACCCAGGAAGGAATGGGTAACATTGGGTGCTTGACTTGGAAACTATGTTCTTTGTTTTTTCTTTGTTGCACAAGAATTGTATTAAAGTTCCTCGTCATTAAAGGCTTTCTGCTAGAGTATGTTTTGTCTCAGTGCTGTGGATGGCAGAACTTATTTAAGGCAGGCAGGTTTTGGGGTGCCTCACCCTACCCTGTAACAGTTCCATGTGAGTTAGCTGTGTGACCCTGAACAAATTACTTGTCATAGAATTCCCATAGCTATGCTATGACATTGCCATTCCGTCTTTGATGACAAAACCAGTTGAGAAAACAGACTGAGAGGTTAAGTGATTTTCAGTGATAATGTCATAGGCTAGCTGTGAGAATTCTATGACATTAGGTACCTACACTTAATTCATGTCTGGGTCACAGTAAGTGCTTAATAAACTATAGTTGTAATTGTCCCTGCATTTGAAGTTCACACATTTTTCTGATGCCAAGGTCAGAAAGAATCTCAGAAGTTCAATGCGTCTACCATACTCTAATCCCGTGTATTAGAAAATGTGTTTAAAACACCGTCTTCCCTCAAGACACTTCATGAAAAGGGTTCTGTGGCCAAGCTGTGGAGCTGTCAGCAGCGGCGGCTCGAGTTCGATGCCTGGCCAGGGAGATTCCCAAATGGTGCGGCAGACCTCTCCTGCCTCACCCACTGCTCCCCTCAGCAGTGTATTTTGGTTGATCTGCCTGTTCTGCTCCCCACTGTCTCTGGTGAACCCTCTCACCACCCCACACCTCTGGCCTGCACCCCAGCTTGTATGCCAAAAAAAGCCTTTAAAAAATAAATAAATAAAATTCAGAATAGTGCATTAAAGGCTCAGAGAAGTCACAAAGCAAAGAAGCCAGCTGAAACTTGATTATTCTAACATTTGTCAACCCGATTTGATCACAACACTTTTCACATATTGCCTTTTAAATTCAAGGTGCTGGTGTCAGCCATATGGCTCAGCCAGCCACCAAGCAGAAATCTGTCCTCATAGGAGTCCTCTTGCGGGATCACAAAGACTGTTGAAAATTCTGGAGAGCTTGATAAAGAGCTTGATCACCATAACAGTCACAACAGCTAATATGGGGGTGGGGGGTGCCATGTGCCGGCACTTTTATTAAATACTACGATTGCATCATCTGGTTTAATTCTCACAACACTGAGAGAGTTATGGGCTCCTTTTAAAGGTGATGAAATGGAGGCTTAAATGAGCTAAGTAACTTGCCCAAGGTCACATGGCTAGAGAGTACAAGAATGTGCACTCAGGTTGGCCCAACTCTGAAACCCAACCTTCCCCACCCCCTGCATCCTGTGAGCCCTGTGACCCCTTCCCCTGTTGTGCTGAGTTGAAATCCAAGTTCACCTCTAATCCCAACTGCTCCCCTTTCTCCCGGGTGCACACACAGACATACACACACTTGGTTTTGTTCCAAATATCCTATTTATCATTGTTTCTAGAACTTTATCCATTCTTCCTTTTCTTTTGACTTGCTGGAATACTTCAGCATCCCTTCTGGACTAAAATGCTCAAACGTGAACGCAATTTTGTGTGCTCCATTATAAAATGATAATGAAATTTTAGGAGACTAGACATTATCAAAAAAACACAAGTCTGGCTCCCTCCTCCCCCCCTCCCCCTCCTTTATTTCCTCCTCTCTACAGCTAGACCATGTTGACTGAGTTTCTCACCAGCCTGCCCACTTCTATTATCTGTATGACTCTGTCTCATTGTTTTGTGAAGAGGGCACAAGGCCACTGAATCCTAGTTGGGGGCCTATTCACAAGTTTGGTGCCTTGATCTGTGTTGGTTTTCAACTGCTCTGCATACAACAAATTAATCCTTAATGAGGATCTATTTAATCAATTTCATTATTGCCAATCCTAGTTCTGAAAATCCCACAGAAGGAAAAAACTTGAATTGTCAATGTGATTTGACAAATCTAACTTGGAAAATCATTTCCCTTTTTCTGAACTCCATACGTCTTTATTTTGATTTTTTCTTGGTAGCTGCATTGCCCTGTAGATACATATGGGGCGTGTTCCCACCAAAGTGAATTTACCCTACAATTCTGCTGTGCAGTCACAGCCTCTGGGAGGCTTCTCTGTTCCAGTTCACCGAGCTAGACCTGGCCGTGCTATGTGGATCACCTGCAAGGCCAACCCTCCTTCAGCCTGGTGTTCTCCATGAACTCGCAAGCATGACCTCTAGGTTGGTATTTTTCAATAGAATGTTCTGTGGTAATGGCAATGCTCTATATTCCATATGTGACTACTGAGCACTTGAAATCAGGCTAGGGCAACTGGATTTTAAATTGCATTTAACGCTAATGAATTTAAATTTAAGTCACATATGGCTAGTGGATACCATACTGGATAGTTAGTAGATGCTGACCTGAGATGTGAGTAAAATTCTTGAGTACGACAGAGGCTCACCCCTTCCACTGGAGCCTGAATAGCACTTTGGAGGTGGCCATTCAGTGCTTACCAACCACCTTTATTTACATAACTGCACAGCTTAATCCATCAGTGCATGTGGGTGGTGTTGAAGGACTTTGTCAAATGCCTTGTGAAAGAAAGATGTCTTATTACATATGTAAAGGTGTCATGCCCAGATTGGCAATAATAGGATTTCCTCCCAACCCTTCCATTTGTAGAAGTAGTATGTACACACTGTGGCCAAATGCCAGAGAAGTACATAGAGGAAATCAACAATGACTGATAATTCTACCTTTTGAGATAACTACTTTCAAAATCTTAGCAACTTCCCTTTGTATTTTTTCTGTGCTGCTATTTTTCACATCGCTGAGAGTATCTATTCACTGATGGATGGCCGCTGGATAAATGATGGTTCGACTTAAGATTTTTCGATTTCCAGCAGTGCAATAGTCAAACACATCCAGAGAAACTATATGTTGAACTTTGATCTTTCCCTGGGCTAGTCACATGTGGTCCAATACTTTCTAGATATTCTCTGGTGATGCCAGGCAACAGCAGTGAACACAGGTCCAGTCAGGCTCATGATTATGAGAATAAACCACCAATATCCTACAGTGTAATGTGTTTCTGGCATCATTTGGGTGTGGTGTTTTATATTTCACCTCCCATCACCATCATGCCTGTTTTTCACTTTCAGTATGTTTTTCACTTTTCACCATTCAGTATGGTATTCAATAAATTACACGAGATAGTCGATACCTTACTTTTTTTAAGGTTTATTTATTTATGCATACAAGCTGGGGTGCAGGCCAGAGGTGTGGGGCGGTGAGAGGATTCACCAGAGTCAGAGTGGGGGAGTGGAACAGGCAGATGGACTGAAGTACACTGCTGAGGGGAGCAGCGAACGAGGCAGGAGAGGTCTGCTGTGCCATGTGGGAAGCTCCCTGGCCGGGGCATAGAACTCGCACCACAGCTGCCGACAGCTCCATGGCGCTACGCTTAACCTGTTGCACCACCAGGGAGGCCCCAGTCTATACCTTATTATAAAACAGTCATTGTGTTAGATAATTTCACCCAACTGTAGGCTAATGAAAGTGTTCTGAGCATGATATAGGTAGGCTGGGTAAGTTATGATGTTGGTAGGTTAGGAGCCTTAAATGAATTTGCGACTTAAAGATATTTTCAACTAATATGCATTTATCTGGATGAAACCCATAAGTTGAGGAAGATCTGTATTTGCAATATTATTTTTTTTCATAAGCATTTTCACACACCATTACAAACTTTTCAAAAACAGTTTTAAATACTGATAATAGCTCACTGTATGAATGATTACTAATTTGCATAACCCCATTGCTATCCTTCCCGGTTACATCTGACTTTTTGCTATTATAAATAAAGCAATGATGACATCTTTTTTGCAAAATAACTGTCCGTATTTGCATTGATTACTTAGCACAAACTTCCTGAAAGAGTATTAACAAGTCTAAGGGTATGAAAACTGTTGAGGACAATTCTTTCAAAAAAGAGAATGAAGCTGGATGCATCTCTTATCGGCAATTCTTTTCTTCTGAATGTTCAGACCACTCATCCGATCATCTCTTTGAGCCACTCATCCTATATTAATGTCAACATGTACTTTTCTGATTCTAATTCCCCAGCCTTTATGAAAATCAGGACAGGGGTCCTCCCTGGTGGTGCAACAGGTTAAGTCTCAGCACTATGAAGCTATCCTCAGCCATTGCAGCACGAGTTCAATTCCCGGCCAAGGAGCTTCCCACATGGCCCAGTAGACCTTTCCTTCTCTCCTGCTGCTTCCCTCAGCAGTGTACTTCAATAAATGCATCCCCACCCTGTCTCTGGTAGATCCTCTTACACCCCACGTCTCTGGCCTACACCCCAACTCTTGTATGCATAAATAAATACATCTTTAAAAAAAAGACAATCAGGACAGCATTGCCTGTATCTTCAGTCTTCTAGCAGCTCTTAACTTTCCTCAAAGATGAAGTTAATTTCTCTGTGAGTCTCCTTGATCCACTTGGATATGATTCATCCAGATCAGGAGACCTGCACTCTTCTGGGGCAGCAAGGTGCTGTCTTATCATCTCTGTACTTGGCACCTCAAAGCCTTTATACAGTGTTTGTCAACATTCAACCCCGATTACCATTGATTAGGAAAACTGAACAGGAGTGTGGCAAGCCTGTGACCCTCTCTCCTTTCTGGGCACATGCCTGGACTACACCCCCAGGTTTCCCTGCAGTTGGTGTGGCCACGTGACTGAGGTCCCACCCATGGGTGCTTAAGTGATGGGTGTCACCTGTCAGGTCTGGCTATTAAAGCCAACACCTGCAGTTGTACGTGTGGACCCATTTTTCTCTTTTCCCTCTTTGAGATAATTTGCAACTTGCCACTTTACTTGGTCCTATGTGAGCTGCCTTTCCTTTCCTTTTGGATCACAGATGCAATCACACCCAGCTTCTCGCCAAGATCTTGGGAGTCTCTCTCCTAAATGTAAGGACACACTTGACCATCTAGCGCATCCCCACTGCCCCAGGCTCACGGCTGACAGTGGGTCAGCTTTGGTTCTCACCTTACAGGTCCCCTGGAGGTACAGGACTGGACCCAAACTGGAGCTGCTCTTTATTTTCTCTGCTTTCTAAGAAACGGAAGAGTCATTTTACAAGAATTTTGCAGAAATTGTCTTGCGATTGTAGTAGAGTGAGAAAAAAATATTTACAGCTACAATTGGATAGCACTTATCTTGCTGCACCTTGATGAGGTTGAATGAGTCTGACAGAGGAGTGGAAGAGAAATAAATTATTCTACAGAATACAATGAGAAGAATTTGGACTTCTAGAGGCAGATCATTTTTGAGGTTTTTTTTTTTTTTTTTTTTTTTAAGTTCTGGTGGCAATTCAAAAAGAGAGATGGTTAGGTTAAAGACAGATGGGAAGGCGAGGAAAGGGAAAAATCACTAAGCTGGATGATTTTCACTCCCTGAGGGCAATCAGCTGATAAAAATCCTCATAGGATGGGGCAGCTAGAGACATTTGAGAACAGAGGTATCTACTATTTAATTTGAAGTTGTTACAGAGGCCCCCTCGATCCCCCTGGGGGGGCGCACTAGACAGGGACAGCAGGCCGTCAGTCTACTAACTTACGCAGTTGCAGGGGTTCAGGGCCAGAGGTGACTGTGGGGGTGTAGGCCTCCTCCTGCCCTCCTCCCTGGCCTCCTGGGAATTGCTAAAACCTTCATGGAGGGCTTTAGACTTCCACAGGATGTGGAAAGGACACTTGGACCAATCTAGTTCAACTGAACTCTGAGTTACATAATAAATTAGTCCTTTCTAAAAATAATAACAGTAGTACTATCATAAGATAAAACTTCGAATAAAGTTGGTAGGCCATGGAGTTGCACCTTGGAACCCTGAGACCCAGCGAGGGTGCACAGTGTACCTAAGGGGCCTTTGCTCTGAGCTCTGCTCTGCACTCAGATTTTCTGACCCCAGGCCCGAGGGGCTCTCACTGCTTCCCCAGGAGAGAGAACCCTGCTGAGGCAGAAGCAGGGGAGCTCCTCACCACCTCTCCTCAAACACACGTGCTCCTGACCTCTTAAGGCCTCGGCTCTTCTGAAGAAGAGGTTTCCCTCCTTTGGGTGACAAATTTTCCCTAGTAGGGGGAAGGGTGGAAGACACAAATTCATTAATAAGCTGATGAGTGGTCATAGATATTTCATCTGAATGTCAGAAGGTTTTCTTTGTTCCCATGAAAGGATTTAGGCCCCAAACCAAGAAAAGTGAACCAAAGTTTGAGAGATTTTGGTGCCTTCCGGGCAGCCATGGAGAAGAGAGTTTGTTTATCTGACCCACTGTTCTACTCTTTCCAGATAAGGGCACGTTTGTGTGTTGACTGGTGAGGAGGAGCGGAGGTTTCCCGAGTGCAATGTGCCAAGGTGCAAATCCCGAGATAAAAAATCGTAAATAGACTGAGGGCTTGACCTGGAGCCAGGCGCTGTGTCCTTGGGCCTGCAGGGCTTGCAGGCCGATCCCAGGTGGGGACTGAGCCGCTGCTGTGGAAATTTCCATGTGCTCTCCACCAGCTCTGGGGAAGCTCTGGGACTGCACAGCATGCGGAGGACATGGGTTACAAAAGAGGCGCAAGCTCACAAGGGGCTAGGCCCCTAGAGAAGAGATTGGGGATGCTTGCCAAGAAAGCAAGTGAAGAATCAGGTTGAAAAATCTTAAAGTTCAAAATAAGGTCAAGGCTTTGAGTTAGTGAAGAAAATATCTATATTATCTTCCAATTACCAGAAGAGCATTTCACCTGCTAGGGAGAATGTTGAAAACAAAACTTCACTTTAAGGTGAAAATTGATTTTATTACTTCGAGTACAATTAAAGGGGCCACAAACAATATGTTAATTTTTAGAAGGAAAAAATGGTAATGAATTGCCAGTTGCTCTAAAGTCTGAGATGTGTAAGAATTCAGATTAAAATTGCAAAATCATTTGTTATATAGAAATCAATGAAACATGATCAAAGGACAGCATGTCTTGGGATTTGTAACCAAAAGTTTTCAAGTGTGCACTTTTGTAAAATCAGATGTTGCAGCCACCCCAGGAATTGGAAGTGTTTCTCCCTCTCCCAAGTAAGATTCAGGTCGTGTGTGCACATGTGTGAACTCACAATGTTCACCTTAATTCTGCACTCCCAATGTACTGGGTAGGGTGCTGTGGGCTGCAAGTAAATGAAACCACGAAGCGAGCCATTGGCTGAAGAGTGAAATGTTAGGGCAGGCTTCCGGTGCGGATTAGTCAGGGCTCCTGCTCCATTGCTGTGCGATCCTCACTGCCCCGGAGTCCTGTGTGGGCCACAGTCCCTTTAAGGCTGGCTTTGGTCATGGCTGCAAGAGGCCTCTGAACGGCAACTAGACCATTGTTGTCTCTAGTTAGTCTGGCAGCCTTACAAGTCCCCAGGCCTCTGGTAAGATAACCCCACTCTTGTTCTTTGAGATTGGCCAGGAGTGTTCCTTGCTGGTGATCCACAGTTATGAGCTCAGGGCTCCCTTCAGACTAATTCACCACCCTCCACCCACACTGCCACCATCTGCCTCAGGAACTCTGGGTAAGAGGTAGTTTGGGTACCCCATGGATAGAGAGCACCTGTCCTCTGTCCTTCCCTCAGTCCACAGTACCCAGAGGCAGGGAATATTTCCTTCTCAACTACACACCACCCCCCTCCCCCACTCCCAACAATACAGGCACCAGGCTTCCCTTTCATGGCTGTCTCCATGCGCACCCTTTCCCCACTGCATATATCTTTGGGGTTTTGGGGGTGAGGGCAACTATGTAAAATGGTGACCATATGACACCTCTCTCATTGGCAGAGAGGAAAAAAACAAAAACAAAAACTAAGTTCAATTACCATTAGCACATTCTGTTCTATCCAGACTTGTAGGTTCACGCTGCCTGGTCCCTTCCAGAAATCACTTATTTCACTCAAGGGAGTCAGACTCTTTTATTAAAAGTTCACATTGACTTTCAACCTCTGCGGTTATCAGCAAAATAGAGTCTTCTGCATGCTCGTGGTCCATCCTTACCTTTGAGTTGAAATTCTTGTCCTTCCGTCCTTCCTACATGCCTTCACTGTGCTTCCTGTCACAGAGAAGTTTTTTCTGTTTGCGGGTACCGCTCCTCTCTTTTCTAAATCGCCCATCACACACTCTCTCTTACCCCTGGTTCTGGATGTCTCAGAAGGAAGTGGTGCAAGTGATTGTCACAAAGTTCAGCTCATCTTATGGTTTCCAGCTTCTAGCCTGTTTGCTCTTCTCTAGTCTACAAACTTGGGGAACAATCTGGAAACTATTTCTAAACTTAATGAATTAAAAACAAGTTTTAAAATGTATTGAGAGACAGAAAGAACAAAGTAAAATGTATATTCAGCAATTGAGATGGCTTCCACACTGGAGAATTTAAGGACAAGAGAATGACTATTTTTCTTTTTTTTAATTCAGAGGGTGTTTCCCAATTCTTGTCAGTTAATCAGTTATTTCTCTTTAACATAATCAACTTAGAAAACTTGCCTGGGGGCAAGGTAGGGGGTGACTGGAAAAAGGAAACTGAAGGAACTTTGCAGAGGGAACATTTTAATTGGGATGTTGGTCACATCATATATCCATTTGTAAAAACTTATGAACTACAGACTTAAAGTCTGTGTATTTTACTGAATAGGAATATAGTGGATATATTGAATATAAAACATGGAAAAATTAAACCAATGATTAAGCATGCTTGGCTAATGTCCATATGCTACAGTGTGCTGAAAAGAAATTAATCTGATAAGGAAAATACCCTGTCGGGAAGCAGACATATGCTCAAGCATGGGCTGAGGGAAATGGAGAGAAAGTAGTAAGCATTGTTAATAGGCTGAGCTGGGTCTCTTCTGTAATGTGCTTAATCACTTCTAATTGTGCAGTCAGCTAATTACAGTAATTAGTCTTGCCTTAGTGAAACAGGCTTGGGAATTCATTGAAGTCATTTTCTTAGCAGAACTGGGTTGGATTTTTCTGAGCCTGTGGCCTGTGATGGTGCGTCCATAGTGCTCTGGAAACGATCTGTTTTCACTACTGTTTGGGGTGTGTGACTGGTCTTGGTTCCGTAGTCCTGTGTGTCAGGCCTCTGACCACAGCAAAGGCTCGAGGGCTCCGCACTGACACTGCCCTCTCACTGTGCCCACCCAGTGTCTACTAGTTAATCACATCCTGAAAACAGACAGGATTATTCACTGCAGCACTGCTTGAAAGAGCAAAAGAACAGACACAATCTACATGAGCATCCATAGGAGACTAATAAATTATGGACCATCTACACAACATAAAACTCAAGAAGGAATGAGGCCTCTACTAAATTTGAAAGAGCTTCAAGCTATGTTGTTAAATGAAAAAAATAACCCCACAGATTATATAATATGACCATTTGTATAAAATGTGAATGTATTTTGGTATTTGTTTATATATGTATAAAGAAACTTTGAAAAGAGACAAACTTCATATCATGTCGGAATAGGGAGGTTTTGATAAATCTTTCCCCTAAGTACAACTAGGAAAAGTAAACACTGCTCACGAAGGATTTACCGGTTCACCATCAGGGATAGGGACTGACCCAGGGATATTTTACTTGAGGTTGATGACTTGTAACAGAGCACGGAGCGGGAGGGGGATAGTTGTGGCCAGCACAGCAGCCATCCCATTCATTCAAACAAGAACGGGACTGGGCACAAAAAGCACAGTGCACAGCTCGTGAGCAGGGCCTTCCCCCTGAGGGTGGAGTGCAGGCCTATGAGAATACAGGTGCTGGGACTTGGCTCAGTAGTGGAGAATCTGGCTGCCAGCAGCAAAGGGTGGCAGAGTCCCACCTCCCTCCTTCCTGCTTGGAGATTTAAGGAAGAGACCTGCCCTACACCCTGTGGAGGAGCAGCTGAGAGGTAAGGCTGTAAAACATGGGGTCTGTGAAGCAGTGATCAGTATTGGCTCTGGACCCAAAGGGTTCTCTGCCTGGAATGGCCCTCCCCACCAGGACTGAGACTGAGTCTTTGGGTTTGAGTTTCCCCTCCCTCCTTCACCTGCTATCAAATTAAATAAAAAAGAGAAAAAACCAAAACTAAACCCACAGTGCCCTGGCCAGAAAAAAAGACAAAAAAAGCAAATAAGGTAACATTCATGCCTACAAAGCAAGGAATCTTTGAACACAAGATGTAAAAGCTGAAAGAGAACAAGTCCAGAGACCTATATAAAGGACACAGAATTTGAGGGCCTAATAGACAAAGATTTCAGAATGATAATCTTTAGAAAACTAAATTATGTCCTAACAATTCAAACAAGCAATGGAAACGTAGGTCTGAGATCTTAGAAAGATACTTCAAAACCACAAAAAGAGGGGCTGACTGAAATGAGGACACAGATCAGAGATATATTAAGTAAACTTAAACTGGCTAAAGGGAGAATTCCAGAAATTAAAAAATACAAATGTACAAATGACCCAAGAGGAGGAAGAGATAGAAACAAAATTTAGGAAAAATGAAGAAGTTCTATGAGAAATACCAGAATATATTTGAAAAGGAAACAGGGAAAATGAGCATAGCAGGTGAAGAAAAAGAGAAGAGCAGAGACCCTATTCAAAGATATAGTAAGAATTCCCAGGTCTAAGAAAAAACTGAACATGAATGTCAGGAAGCTAAATGAATACTCAAATATCTAAATGCAAAACAACCTTCGATAAGACAATATTGTTAAATTATCCAAAGCCAAAGATAAAGACGTTAAAGACTGGTAGGAAAAAAAATGAGTGCAACACAAAAACATTAATCCAAAAGGTTACATGCACCACTATGTTTATGGCAGCACTGTTTACAATAGGCAAGATATGGAAACAACCCAAATGCCCAAAAATAGATGACTGGATCAAGAAGATGTAGTATATATACCCAATGGAATGTTATTCAGCAATCAAAAATGATAAACTCATGCCATTTGCAGCAACATGGTTGGAGCTGGAAGGGATCATGCTCAGTGAAATAAGCCAGAAAGAAAAAGAAAAAAATCAGATGGTTTCACTTATAGGAGGAATGCAGGGGAACCAAATAAGGGATCAGGGGAAAAAACCTACAATAAATTAAAAAACAAAACCAACAGGCAACTGCTAACCACAGACATTCTGCAGGCGAGGGGGAGGGAGAGGGATCAAAACAGGGGAGGGAAGAATACAAGGGACTATGGTGATGGTACACAGGTGAATTGGTGATGGGACAACACCTGAAAGGACAAAGCATGCATTGTACAAAAAGGAAGAATGATGATATATATATGTGTGTGTGTGTGTGTGTATATATATATATATATATATATGTATGTATATATAGATGAGTGCAACATACAAAGGCACCATGATCAGATTTTCATTAGATTTTTTCATCAGGTGCTCTCAAGACTAGAAGAGAGTGGAAGGGCACACTGACAATTCTAAAAGGACAAAAACTGCCAGTTCAAGAATATTCTGCAAAATTATCACTCTAATCTGACAGAGAAACAAACACTTTCCCAAACAAAAGTTGATGAAGTTTTACTACCACCAGAATTACGCTATAAGAAAGGTTGAATGAAGTTCTTCCACATGAAAAGAAATCAAAGAACACAAAATCTTGACCAAGGTGATAAGTAGTAATACAGTATCAGAAGTATATATAAGAATAATATGGAACAACAACAAAATACTGAAGGGGAGGAAGAAAGGGACAAAATCTGTAGAGTACAATGACTATGATAGTCACCAGCATATAGAGGAGTATTTTAGATATAGAAATTTTGATATAACTCTTGTGATAACCACAAAGTAAAAACCTAGACAAGAAGGAATCAAAGGAGAAGTAAAAAATTATTGGAGACTAACAAATGTGAAGAGACAAGCTATTGGATAATATGGGGCTGCACTACAAGTGGCATTAAGGGAGACATAGCAGCACAGACCTACATCGAGAACAGTCTCAAATAAATAATCTAACTTTACATCTGAAGACAACAGAAAAAGAAAACCAAGTGAAACCAAAAATCAGTAGAAGGAAGGAAATAATAAAAATTATTGCATAATTAAACAAACTGGAAACCAAAAAGATTATACAAAAGATCAATGAAACTGACACCTCACTCTGAAAAGATAAGCAAAATTGATAAACCATTAGTTAAATTCACAAAGAAGAGAGAAAACCCAAATAAAAATGAATCAGGAATGAACAACATTAATTACAGCAGATACTGCAGAAACATAAAGGATCTTAAGAGGCTACTATGAACATCTAGATGCAAAAAAACTAGACAACCTAGAAGAAATGGACAGTTTTTAAGAGTTATACAATCTTCAGTACTGAATCAGGATGAAATAGATAGCTTGCACAGGTCAATCACGAGCACAGAAATAGAAAGAGTAATCAAAATTTTCCATAAGAAAAAATGCAAAGGCTTCTCTAGTGAATTCTACCAAAATTTCAAAGCGGATCTAACACCTGTCCTACTCATACACCTCAAAAAATTGAAGAGGAGATTCCCAAACAAACTTAATGAGACCAACATTACCTTAACTCCTAAACCAAAGAAGGGCAACACAAAAAAAGAAAACCATTACTGACAACTCTGATGAACATAGATGCAAATATCCTCAACAAAATAAACAATACAGTAATAGGATCATAAATAATGGCCAAGTGGGATTTATTCCAGAGATGCAAAGAAGGTTCAACACACATAAAATCGATTCATGTAATTTATCACAATAATAGGGAAGGTTAAAAATCATATTAATATGATATGACAATATCAAGAGATGAACAGAAAACTCTTGACAAAATCCAACATCTATTTATAATCAAAACTCACTACAATAAGGATATGAGGAACATAGTTTAACATAATAAAAATCATCTGACCAACCCACAGCTAACATATTCAGTGGTGCAAAACTGAAAATCATTTTCTCTAATATCAAGAACAAAACAAGGATATCCACTGTCACCAATACTGTTCAGCATAGTATTGGGATTCCGAGCCACAACATTCAGGTGAGAAAAATACATAAAAGGAATCCATTTGGAAAAAAGAAGTGAAACTAGCACTATTTGCTGATGACATGATAGTTTTCAGAGAAAATCTAAAAGATTCTACCAAAAAACTACTATAAATAATGAATACAGTAAAGAGACAAAATACAAAATACATTCACAAGTTTCCCATGACACCTTCACTAATGACTGTGTGGGAAATACTGCCTTAGGTAAAGAGGCAAAATACAAACTACATTCAAAAAAATCTGTGGTGTTTCTACATGATCTTTTTCTACAATGAAGAAAGACTGGAAGAAAAAAAAAAAACCCAATTCTGTTTACAATCACACCAAAAAGAATGAAATACTGGGGAGTAAAGTTGACAAAGGAGGTGAAAAACTGATCATAAGACACTGTCAAAGGAAATGAAAGAAGACAGAAAGAATGGAAAAATACTTATGCTCATGGATTAGACAACAAACGTTGTTAAAATGGCCATGTTACATAAGGCAGGATTTCCCACACAATCATTACTTGAAGGTGTCATGGGAAATTTGTGCACTTAAAGTAGTGATAAAATTTGTTTTAATTCTTACTTTCTTAAATGCAGTGAGTAAAAGAATTATTAAGCAGTTGTTTTCCTGCAAGACAGAGCTCTGGGAGCGCCCATGTGGGCTGAGCACAAGTAGCTGTTGTGCCAACAAACACAGGGCAGGTTCATTACAGATTTGGGCAGACAGATAAAGGGCAGTCCCAGAGCCCTTGGTGGATGTAAGGTAAATGAAAGAATAATCAGGATTTTCTACCCTCCCACCAATGATAGACCTCTGCAGGCCTACATGCATGCTTGATGGTGGGCACGTGGAGTGTGGTGTGGGCACGCGTGAGTGGGCACACCTGAGACAAGACTGAGAGTATAAAGCAGCAGCAGTGGAGAACAGAGCACAGCTGCAGGGGACTGTTTGGGGTGCAACAGACAGAGACCACGAGAGAATATCAGAGAGCCCAGAAAAAGTGAAGATTCGGTGGGGGCCAAGAGGCCCCCATCCCCCCAGCCTGCCCTGTACCTGGTTGCCTCACTACAAAAGATCATTAAAAGCCTGAAAAGCCACCGAGGGCTCCAGGACTCCTGCCCGGTGCCTTGCTGCCCCTGCAGTGGATTTTTCAGGTTTTAATGCTCTCAGGGAACCAGGCACACAGGCACACCAGGCAGGGAGGTTGGCATGCAAGGAGGCCGGCACCTGACAGGCAGGAGTGGGGTGGGGAGGCAGCAGGCAACCAAGCCTCCCAGCCCCCGACTAATCTTTACTCTTTCTCTGGGCTTTCTTTGGCGTTCTCTTGTGGTGGTCTTCCTCTTCTGTAGCCACACCCCCTGCCCTCCCATAGTTGTCCTGCTGTAGCTGTCCCTGAGTGATGCCGCCCTTATAGCCCTGGCGTCTAGGCCCAGGTGTGCACACTTACACTTGCTCCCACCCATACTCCAGGTATCCACGATCAGGCCTGCGTGCCCTGCGCCCACGAGCCCAAGCAGCTTCTTCATTAACGGGATCAAGGTCACAGGTGATAGCCACAGAGGCCAACTGCATAAAAAGCCTGATTAACTCACCCTTAGTGACCCATGGACAGTCAGGCTTCCGACAGTTGCTTGGTTCCTTGAAACAACTCTTCCCATGTTGGTAGTTTTGAACTCCACACAGTTTTTAGTTGTTTTTGTTTCTAATCATGTGTTATCTTTCGCTCCAAATGACCCAGGAATTGACAAAAATTCTTTGGTTGACCAAATTTTAATCAGGCTGCTAAAACTTCTTCTAGGCTTGTACTTCTTTATAAAATGCAGTTTTAGGAAGAACCCTGCTAAATCAATTTAGCAAAAACTTGCACACTTGATATCTGATAACCTTCAATATTGATCAGGTCCCTCAATGTCTACCCCCTTACCCCACCATGATTTCTAATCACTCTGGCCTGTCTTCAGTGGGAATCCCATTAGATTGATTTAGCCAGAATCCTCTATATGCCTGGTGTTTACTCCTAGCAGTTTTCCATTCATGAATCCTCTACTCTGTTCCTTGAATATGAATTATGACTTGCAGGTGCTATACTGAGTGGAGCCAAACTTTCTCCTCCTGCAAAATCCTCTTGCTGTGGTAGCTGTATCAATCTCAAAGGGCCTTAATAAAGCCCACCTTACTTTCTCACCAATTGTTGAATTTTTTCTTTACCAGAAATAAAAAGAACAATGATGTTGATAGTACATGGTAATGTGGGTCGTGAAAATTATAATTTACAAATGTGTCTCAGGATATTTTTTCCAGGTATGAAAGTTATGATTAATCAACTTTTTATATAGAAAATTAAGCTAGTCCACTTTAAAATTCAATGTTAATAATAATAATAAAATTCAATGTTAAAGAGAAAACACTGCAACCAGCATATACATTGATCTTCTGAGTATTATGAGTAAAGAGTATACTTAGACTTTTCATTTAGAAATAATAGATTAAATTATTAAAGTAAATTAGTTGATTGTGGCAAAATAATGAGAACATATACCTAGTATTTATAAGTCATTAATATTAAGATGGTCTAAAAGACTTGAAACATTATAGCTAATCAATTAGATGAAACTGCAGAAAATGTGGCCCTTCATAATTTAATTTTTTCACTTTAGTATCCATAAGTCATTTTCAGATGTATGTATGGGAACAAGTTAGTAAAAAGTGGATATTAATGCAGTACTTTGCATAATACATGCATTACATTTTGGGTTTATCATTCGTTCATTAAACCCCCCAATGTTTAGAGGTTGGGAAGATAAGGAAGACCCAGGAACTGAAAAGTGACAGGAAATGACTGGTTCTTAGAAGGATAATCAAGAGTATAACACCCCAGAGTCTAAATTTAAAACTCTTTCAAGAGGGGCCTCCTGTGGCCTGAGTTCGATGCTGGCCAAGGAGCTAACCCACACATGGCGCAGCAGACCTCTCCTGTCTCGCCCGCTGCTCCCCTGAGCAGTGTATTTCAGTAAATACATCTGCCCTGCTCCCCACTCTATCCCTAGTAAATCCTCTCACCCCCACACCTCTGACTTACATCCTAGTTCTTGCATGCATAAATAAAAAAATAAATATTTAAAAATAAAAGATAAAACTCTTTCAAGAAAGGGGTGGGATGATGTCAGTGAAAACAGTAATGAGGGGACCTCTTAAATTCTCTCCTCTTAAAAACAAACAAAAGAACTGAAAAAATTATCAGCATCCATTTCCCCCCAGAACTCTGCAAAATAACCAAAGATTTAGAGCAATGTGGGAACTGTTTATTAAAGAAAAATGGCTGAATGTCAGTAAGAAAAATGAGTTCTGTGGTGTTATACGTTGCTCTAGTCTCATTTCCTGTTCTCCAGCAACGCAGTACCTTGAAAAATAACAGTCCCCATATCTGATGTCTGGCTGCCACCTAAGGGAGCAGAATGGAGCTAGAACTCTTTCAAAGCCCTATTCTTTGAGAATTGTCATTATTTTACTTGTCTGGTGGTTCTCTAAGACTCCACTCTCATGCTCTCTGTGTTTGACCTGACTCATGTTCACCCGGTGTGAAAAGCATTTTCCTAGGGGTATTTGTCTAAAAATTTATTTCAGGCATGAACTTTAACATTCAAGTTGCTTATAGCAGTGGATAACAGTTGGGGCAAACTATAGACTAATTAAAAAGCTTAAAATGAGAAGCTGTCATAAGAGGTCCATAGGGGCTTTGGAAGACTCTGACATATATTTCTGGGACTCTAGAAAGTCTCATATGTGCTAGGACTGCACACACCCTCACAAAAGACCTGATAAGGCCTTAGCTTGCCACTTCTGACTAAGCTCTGCACAAGCAGGAAGTTAGGTTTAATCAGTTATCTATTGCCTAACTGACTGTTGAAGGTATGCTCAGCATGCACACAAAATCTCTCGGCAAAGGCATATTTTATTGGTTTGAGGCATTTAAAGAAACCTCTGCACATTTGCTGACAAAAAGGAAAAAGAATGGACAGGTGTAGGGTAAGTGATGGTAAGGCTTTTGTGCCATTGGCCTCTGCAGCTATCACCTGTGGCCTTGAATGCAGGAAGTGCTTGGGAGCATGGACTCAGAGCACACGTGCCTGATGGACACTTGGAGTATGATGTGGGCATACATAAGTGGGCACACCTGAGCTGAGAGACTGAGGCGATAAGGGCAGCATCACAGAGGACGGTGTGAAGAGGAGAGCCCACGAGAGAAGGTCAGAGTGAGCCCAGAGAGAGTAAAGATTTGCCTATCAGCCTCCCAGCCCCCTGACCCCTGGCACCCCTGCCTGCCCTGCTGCCTGCCTGCACTACAACATGTCACACTTCCAGACTTCAAACTATATTAAAAAGCCTTAATATTTAAAACAGCCTGGCACTGGAACAAAAACAGACACACACACCAATGGAACAGAACTGAGAGGCCAGAAATAAACATATCTATATGGACAGTGAGTCTATGATAAAGGGGCCAAAAACACACACTGGAACAAGCATAGCTCCTTTAATAAATGGTGAAAACTGGATTGCTGCATATAAACATACAAAGCTAGACCACTCTCTCACACCATACACAAAAATCAATTAAAAAAAGATAAAGACTTGGATGTAAGACCTGAAACCATAAAATACATAGAAGAAAACTACATAAGGTTCAGTGGTATCTTCAAGGATTTGTCCCTAATAGGAGGGAAAACAATGAAGAATATAAACATTGGGACTACATCAAAATAAAAAGCTTCTGTACTTTGAAAGAAACCACAGCTAAAATGAAAAAAACACCCTTCCGAATGGGAGAAAATATTTGCACACCATACATCTAACGAGGAACTGATATCAAAGATCTGCAAAGAAATGCAACTCAACAAAGTGAAAACAAATAATCTAATAAAAAAGTGAGCAGAACTTCTCCAAAGAAAGCATACAAAAACCAAGAAAATTCACCAGCACCTTCCCTAGAAGAAGTAAAGGGTATCCTGGCCACTGACATGCGGGTGCTTCTCTTTTTCTTTCTCCTTTCCCTAATAAACCTATAAATGTAAAAAATGTAAAAACAAAACAAAACAAAACCAAAAAAGAAGTAAAGGGTATCTTTCACACTGAAATGGAAAAACATTAGGGAGTAACTCACACCCTCATGAAGAAATAAACACTCATAATGGAAACTATAAGTGAATGTAAAAGGCGTTAAATTTTTTTGCTTGGAACTTTTTTCTTCTGATTTAAAACCACCGCATAAGGCAATGACTGACTATAAATCGGTTGGAAAGGGCACATACAATGTATGAAAATGTGATCTGTATGATAGTAACAACACAAAAGAGGGGGAGAATGGAGCACTATAGGACAGCTAGGCTGTCTTTGCAGGTTCCTTTATAAAACTTTTCATTTTGGGGAATTGCAAGAATATATAAAGAGACAGTAATAACGTTACTGACCCCAAGCTCTCAGTGGCTTGCAAATCATAAGCCAAACATGAGACAACAGCTGGGATTAGGAAAACAAGGTTTATTCCGAAAACCATGATTTCTGGCTCAGTGTAGGGTAAGTGATGCTCAGGCTTTCACACTGCTGGCTTCAGTGACTATCACCTGTGACTTTGAGTGCAGAAGATGCTTTGGAGTGTGGGCATGGGGCACACATGCCTGATGGTGGACAAATGGGGCATGGTGTGGGCATGCGTGAGTGGGTACCCCCGAGACTGGAGGCTGAGGCTACAAGGGCAGCGTCACACAAGGACAGCTACGGCAGAGCAGCTACAAGAGGACGGTGCGTGGCTACGAGAGGATGAGACCACAAGAGAATGCCAGAGAGAGCCCAGAGAGCGAGTACAGATTCACGGGGACTGGGAGCCCTGCCAGCTTGCTGCCCCCACAGCCTCCCCACGTTCCCAGCCTGTTGACTCGCCTCACAGCAATTGGCGTAGAAAGAGCATTAAAGCCTGAAAAAGCCACTGAGGCTCCAGGATTCTCCTTTACCCATCTGCCCCAATCGATGGAGAATCTGCCCTGTGCTTGCTGGCATGGCACTCAGGTTCTAAAAAAACTATCTGTTCTCTTAGGACTTGGGGTAGGGTTTCATAAGGGTATCTGAAAAATCTATGAGTTTCAACAGGGTTCCACTGTTCCTGTGTTGATGCCATGCGGGTGATCTTGCTGTGCAAAGGGTGATCTGGCTCTTGTCTTCTTGAATCATCTCTCAACAAAGAAACTTGTTGTGAGGAGGATGCTGGATGTTTGCTCAAGGCCTTTCAGGGGAGTTAATGTTAATAGTCTACAGGTACTCCAAAGTTTATGGTGATAGCTACCTGAGCTAACAGCCTCCCGGTTATGTCAAAGGAGCCCCCGCTCATGTACCACCACTCCCAGCTCCTGGCCTACACCCTCAGTGTTTATACACTATAAATAAAAAATTAAAAAACAAACAAACAAACAAAAAACAAAACAAAACACGGGCCAATCCAGCTCGAGGTTGCTCTGGTGCCAGTCCAATAGAATGGACTGATCAGCTTTGAAAGGCGGGTATCCTGAAGGGGATATCTTGAGGTTTCAGCTGGCTTAGAGAGACAGACTGTTTCAGACTCTCTCCCGGGAAGACCTGTGCACATCTCTGTATCTGCTTGCTGCTTCTGCCTCCAGCCCTGCCTCTGACACCGCCTGCTGACCTGCGTTGACTGGTGCCCCTGGCCTATTCCCCGCATCTCTCTAAGAGCTATAACGCTGGTACCCGATGCTAACTCTTTCCATTCTCCGAATTTCTTCATCTCTCTCATTCCTTTATAAATAAGCCCTGTCATTTGTTGCATTCTGAGCCTGAGCTCTGTCCTGCAATTATAGTTGTGAGCACACTGGTGAGGGCTCTCCAACTGTGACATTTGGGCCCCAGCTTTGCATAGTTTCGATTAGGTTTTATTTTTGAATTTTCAGTATCATGAACTCTGATGTATCCATTTGGTTCTCCTTCCATAATTATCAACTCATGGCCCATTAACCTAACCCTGTGATATTTTGAAACTAATCCCAAACATCACATTTCATCTGAAAATTCCATAGTCAGTGGTGCTGCTGCAATCAATTGCAATAGCCTCGGTACTGAGGCTTCCCCGCACCCACTCTCAAGTTACAGCAGAAACTACCAGGAATCAGCATCAGATTCCATAGGTTAAAACTTCAGCCCCAGAAGACTACCTTTTACTTCAGATGCTGACCAGAAACACCACGTGGTTACCCTGGCTTCTGACCAGTGGGCTACAGATGGGACGTCCTTGAGGTCTTCTCAAAATTCAGGTGCCCATTGCAAGCCCCAATTATTATTTGTGCTTCCGACCGACTGACTATAAATTAAAGGTTCCCACCTCAGGTTTAATTAAACCGCTAGAACAGCATACAGAATGCAGGATACCCATTTACTCACTAGATCAACAGTTTATTACAAAGGATACTAAAGGATATGAATCAACAAATGATATGAGATGCATAGGGCAAAACCTGGGGTAAGACACAGAGCCCCCATGTGCTCTCCAGGCAAGTAACTCTCCCAAATCTTTAAAAGTTCACAAACTTGAAAGTTCTCTGAGGCACCTCTCCAGTTAGATTTTTATGGAAGCTTCATCATAGACAAGATTGATAGTCACTGGCCTTTGATAATTGAATTTAATCTCCAACCCCACGCCCCTCCCCACACTTTTCTCCTACACTCTTGTCCCCTGCCCCACTTCCCTCCCCTCTGGTCTCTGTTCTTGTTGGTTTCACTGACAACCAGCCCCATCCTTGGTGCTTTCCAAGTTACCTTCATTAACATAGCAAATGACACCTTCATTATTCATAATTCTTAAAGAAATTCCAAGACTTTGCTGGGGAGCTGTGAAGCCAGGAAGAACCAGATATATTTGAAAAATGTATTTTGGTCATCTGAATAAATATATTCCACAAATTGGTAGTGGGTAAAATTGAGGGGTTCCCAAAGACACCAAACTGTTAATGGGAAAAACCCACATACCCCATTCTTGGGGTCCATGCCACGTGCATGCACCAAGAAAAGTAACCAGACTCTAGTATGCTCAAAGGTTTTTAGCAGAGGGGAGTCAGGAAGAGAAGGATTTCAAATACCAGACTCCTGATCAAACTCTGAAATCACCCATCCACTCACAGGCAAACGCCTAGCCAAATGGAGCCAAAGATGGGTGGACAAGGCCCAACAGCAAAGTTGCCAGGGAAATGCCATACCTGCAAGAAGGCCAGGTAGGGTCCAAAGAGCTGGGAGAGAGGAGATACAGGAAGTTCAAAATGTACCATCCATGCTGGATAATCCACCATGATGTCAAAACAGCAGCTGCTATAGTCTCTGAAGAGAGCTGGGAAGTCCCACTTGCCAAAGTGCTCAAGCTGGAAAGGAAGTGGGCATGCAGATGTTCAGCATTTTAAACCCAATCTGGCTGTTTAATTCTATCCCTAGTTCCCAGCAGCACCCTCCCCCTTTAGGAAGTCTGGTTCATGGCATTCTGGGAGGTGTAGTCATTCTGGGGGATGTGCAAGTCAGTGAGGAGATGCAGGTTCAGTGTGTCCCACCAGCCATCCTGCTCTAACAAAACCACAATACTATAAAAATAGTTCTGTTTGTGTATGTCTAAAAGACTCTTGCAAAAAACAACAAAAACCCTATCTACAATACCAACTAGAAAAATTCAATTTGCAGGAATCAGGCTGGGAAAGAGAGAAATGTGTTTTCAGTATAATAAAGCTGATGTCATTATGTCACAAGGAATAAGATTAAAAGTCATATTAATTTAATGAAGATGATTTTGCATAGAACAACTGGTGGACTTTTCTCTAGCAAACTAAACTGGTGGTCTTTGAAGAAAGACTAATATTTATGATGATGGGTTATGTTGGTCTTTGGGTACTTGAGAGAAAAGCTAACTGTGGCATTGCTGGTGGAGACTTAATTGGCATGATAGCAACCTCTGTCATCCTCATTTTTGTGGAACTAAAGTGTCACATCCTCTCTCCATTTAGATCAGCAGTTGCAGGAGTGATTAAAATCATGCCCTCTTCCAACTGAAGTTTGAACAGGTAGTTTGTAACTACAACAGGGATGAACCAGAGACTCCATTAGCCCTGGGGCAGGGTTGGAGGTCATTAAACAGGCAGGGTTTGGAGCCCTATAAACTAACAGTTATTGTAGGATTAATGAACACCCTTTAAGTCCTGCCCCCTGGGGCTTGATCTTTCTCTCTTATGTTTATAATGGTTGGAACTCACGTCATGTATTTGGGAAAATTATTCGAAACTTCAGTCAAGTATTAAGGAATTCAGTTCTTAATCCTCCCTCAAAATATATTATGTATTTAACGTGGAGAAGATGGGGGAGCAGATTTGGATTCTGAAGAGACCATGTGGATGTTCCTGTGGAGAAGAGACACACCAACCTTGGAGTACCCAGACTGAGCAGCCACAAAGTGCAATTTCCATTCTCCTTGGAAGAAAGCCCTTTCCTACCTCCGAGAAAGGGAACCTGCCACAGAGCCCTGTTCACCCACATTAAACACACCTTAGAATTCAGTTTTTCAGAGAATAAGGCGTGAAAAACTGGTCAGACCACTGGGAAGTCAAGCGCCAAGGTCACCGAGGAACTGTGAAGTTAGGTTCAGGTTGGGATTTCATTATAGTAAGTTCCAATGGTCCCCTTTCCATATCAACGTAGAACGGCTTTTAATTTTCTAAGTAATAATATTAAAACAACTTCCCAAAAAGTAAATTCAAAATAGTCTCAAGAAAGGATAATTTTTTTCTTAGTATTATGAAAAACACACTTTTTTTTCCCACAAGATGACCTAAACCTTGCACAGAGCTGCCTTCCAATGTTCGGGAATCACTTGAGTGGAATCACACAGACCTTGGTTCAGATTTGAATTCTCTGGTTAAGGAGCAGGGTGACTGGGCAAATGCTTGTGGGAGGAAGCAGGTCGTCACAGGGCAGTTCTGCGCATTAGCTGCCTTCTCACCGCGAGAACGTCGCTTCTGCCGCCTGCCGCTCACTGAGCCAACTGCAATTCCGCTCCCTCCACGTGGTGGCCGTCTCCCCGTAGGGCCGAAGCTCTGCGAGAAGGCTCGCAGGCTGGGAGATAAACGACTGGGGTCTGCGGGCTAAGCGGGGAGCTGCAGGCTCCACGGGCTACTGCCTCGGAGTCCTTGCCCGGGGCACGGGGCACAGGCTTCCTATTTGGGGGATAGCGTTCACACAGAACCAACAAGATCAGGTTGAGGAGGAGCAGAACAAGTAGGCTGGGGCCGGGATGCCAGAGGTGGAAACGCAATCAGGCAGGCCCGCAGCCCTTTCACCATCCGTCGACACTGGGGGAGGGGCCCTCGCACAATCAAAGCGGGGAGCCGGCCGGGCGTGGGGCCCACCCTCAAAGCCGCAACCCCACGGGGCCAGCGGCTGTCCTGTCTGCTCCTTCCACCGTCTCCCCGCCCGTCCAGCTCGGAAGCCCGGCGAGCACGCCAGCCAATTGACTGCACACGTTCGGTCACCGCAGCTACTTCGCCGAAAGGGCCTGTTTCCGGCCCACGCGCGCCGGCTCCCAAACACCACAGCCGGGTCTCCAGTCCGGGCTTTCCCAACCAGAGGAAAGGGCAGCTGGGAGGAAAAAAAAAATGGCCGGGGACCTGCTCCCTGGGGGGGCTTCCCATTGGCGCCTCTCGCTCCGCCCTGGGTTCCTATTGGGTTGCAGGCCGAGCACATGGGCGAGCACGCTCCCCAATGCTACTCGGCCTACGGCCGGAGAAAGCGGCTCAGCCAATAAGAGCGGCCCTGGGGGCGGGGCCACCGACGGTGCCCCCGCGCGGGCGAGTAGGTAAACAGAGCCCCAGCGCTTGCCGGTTGCTAACGCTGCGGCGTGCGCGCGGAAGCGGCGCGAGGGTGACCGCGGCTCCCAGCTTCCTGCAGCCGGGTAAGGCCGCCGGCAGCCGCGTGCCAGGGGCGCCTCTGCCTGTGCCCAGAGCTGCCACACCACCCGCCTGGGTCCTTCCTGCATCCTCCGCGAGTGACAGTGCGGCTTCCCAGTTGCTAGATCAACTAGTTGCGAGCCCTGGATCCGGGCGCTGTGGGCGCGCCTCAGGATGCAGGGAGGGGGCCCGACTGCTGTCTTCTACCTGCTTGCCCTGAACTCAGAGCCGCCGGCCTGCCTTGGGGAGGGGCGAGGGGCGCGGGAGTCGCCTTGGGCCCTTGGAATGCGCGGAGCAGTCCCGGTGACCATATGCCATGCCTCTTGGTCGCCAGCGCAGCTTTCCTGCCTCGCTTTCTCATTATATTTCTCTTCACCAGCTACCCCCTTGCGCTGTGTCTCAGGGCCGCTGACTGCCCTGGGCAGCAGGGTTGTGTCTGAACTTTAACTCCTTTGGCAAAGCCAGCTGTTGGGTTCCATGGGTGGGGGGTTTGGATGAACTTGGGAACGGGGGCGCTTCTTGGTCCTTACCTCTATTTGCTTTTCTTTGGTCTTTCCTGCTGTTCCCCTCAACACCGAAGAGGAGAGATTGTGAGTGGTTTGGACTTAATTGCCTAAGCTCTGCTTTTCCTTAGCTTGGGCGCTGCTCACTGCACAGAGGCCACAACTGTCTGCCAGACTCAGGCCGGTTCTCCCATGTGCCTTGGGGGATGGGAAGGCAGCAGGGGCAGGTCTGGTACTGGGACTCTCCGTTTGGGTAAGCCATTGGGTAAGAGATCGCAGGCTCCGGAAGGGTGAGAGACTTAGGTGCAGTGTCTCAGTCTGGATCAGGCCTCCAGTTGGAAAGTTTGTGAACTCTTGTTTGGGTCTTGGGTGTGTAACAGAAGACTGGGGAGCTGGGCATGCCAAGCCTATCTCATTGCCAAAGGATTTGGTCCTGCATTGATGCCACCCTGCCAGTTGTTATGGTGGATGGATGGCTAATCCTGGCAGGAGGACTCTTCTCGGAAGAGACCAAGGGGAGAGCTGGTGGCTCACAGGAGCAGTATCTTCAGGGCATTTGGGCGTTTTGCTCTACCTTTGAAATACTGCGGACAATGCAGGATTATTGTAATTTTTGGATTGACTTTGGGCAACTCAAAGGAGAGGTGATGAAGGTGGTCTGAGCACACCTTTGTGTGCCACCAACCATAGGGTTTCCTGGCCTCTGGACTGGACAATTCTTTGTTGTTGAGGGGCTGACATGCATTGTAGGATGTGTAACAGTATTCCTGGCTCCTATCCATTAGATGCTAGTAGCTCTCCTCACCCCCCATCACTAGTTATAACAACCAAAAATGTCTCCAGACATTGCCAGATGTCTCTTAGACAGCAAAATCACCCTTGGTTGAGCACCACTGAGATAAGATTCTAAAAATGAGCCCTTCAGTACTGCCAGGAGCCTCCTGCTACCTGCCCATGAGTAGTTTAGAGGCTTAGGCAGAGGGTATACTTATGAAGTAACCATGGGGACAGTTTTTAAATAATGAGCAACAGGTTTAAGCTGTCTGAATACTAGCAGAAAGGTCAATCCACAAGTGACTTTTCCAAGATGATGCTTCACTCATCCTCACTTTTTGCTGAGGTAGCTCTTGTGTTTTGTGATGTGGTTGGTCTCCAGGCCTGTGCCTGCAGGGAGCAAGTCACTGGTTGCATTTCAAGGCTACCGAGGAGTGTCGTTGTGTAGCTTAGGTCCATGTGTGGAGTTCTTTTGAAGCATGATTGTCATCAGTGACCCCTTTCTTTTCATGCAGAGGAAGACATTTTACTTCCAAGTATAGATTTTGCCTTTAATATAAACTGGTGTTTATGCATCAGACTTCTAAGTTCCAAACTGATGGGAATTCAAGAAACATGCAAAACAGTGATTATTGCATAGGGCAAGGAAAAATATCCCAAACCCTACCATGAATTTCTCTTGTTGACTGGTCCCGTGAGATTGTATGAGTATTTTCCCTTAACATTTCTTTGTCAACCAGGGGTGTGTCTTTTGTGTTAGGGGGGATCTGGACAGGGAAGTCATTTCTTTCTCAAAAAAGTTTAGAGAAGTCTATTATTGGGAAGCTCCAAACTTGGCAGGATAATTTTCCATCAAGAGCCATGGATTCTGAGTCATTATCTTTGTCAGTTGAAACAAGAGCTGTGTGCAAAATTAGACAGGACTATTTAGATAGAGAGTGTCTTGATCTGACAGTGTCATCTGGAAATAGTTCTAGTGTTCCTTCCAAACACCAGCAGGAACTTGGGAGAGCCAGTGGAAAGGCATGCTTGGGGGAGTGGGGAGTGGGAGGGGGCAAGCATGAGGGTCCTGCACCTATAGGAGGGGTGTGGTCCCTGGTTCTGGTCCAGGGGTCAGGACCCTGATAAGATGCATTTGGAGGGGATCTGAGAAGGGTCTTCTCCCTACCTTGTGGACCAGAGTGGTAGCCGTTAGTTGGTCCATAAGCAGGTCATTTGTTTGTGGCGTTAGAGGCTCCTGAGCCCTTGGCCTTTTGTTTTGATGCCAGAGGACTGCAGAATATTTAGTTGTAAATGACCCTGAAAATCTCATTTTATTCTTCAGTAGTGTGTGTGACTTATATTTAGTGGAGAGGGGTTCATGAAAGAGCTGAGTGTTTTTCACTCAAATTGCCATTTCAGGGTATTGTAGAATCTGTTGCAGTTGAATAGTAACTGAGTACTGGTCTCAAGAGCCAATGACTTGCTTTCTTTTTTCTTTCTTCTTCTTCCTTTTTTTTTTTTTTTTTAAATACCTTTCCATTCTCATCTGGGCTGGAGGAGAGGAGCTGCATTTGTTCCAAACCTGGAAAATCCTTATGTGCCCTAAGCTGACTTTGGAATCATGAGTGGATCTCGTTATTTACTTTTTGTAAGCAAACATTGATCATTTGCCTTGAGTATGACATTTTGGGGAATATAAAAGTGAACAAGACTTGGAGCTCTGAACTCAGGGAACTTGTAGTAAGGGGTGGGTAGATACCATCTAAGCATCCATCACCTGGTTTGGGCTAGAGGCCCACTTAGTGTGTCAAACCTTTCCTCGCTAGCGGAAACAGAGGAGAAGGTATGTCATCTGCATCTCTGAGGATGAACCATATTTTAGCAGGAAGAGGCAGGAATTTGGGGGGTCAGGAGCCTGTGACTCCCAGACTCTCTGTGACAACTACTAGGTTTTATTTTTTTCCTCTTTTTACATGCTTTTTTAAAAATGTCAATGCTAACTATAAAGTTTGCAAGTGCTAATTCTTTTTCCAGAGATTACCAGTCCAAGGTGTGTTCTTCGAATACCATTGGTCCATGCGATGGGCCCCCTGAGTGGAGTCAGTGGGTTAGGTGGGTGCCTGGGCTTGGCGGTGAGTCCAATCTCTCTGGAGGGTGGGGGGTGATGGTGAGAGGTCTGTGGGGGGCTGGGATAGGGAGCAGATTGGCGTAAATCTCCCCCATTTCCTCTTGAAGCGTCTTGTGTAATCTGCCCTCAGAGTTTAGTTATCTACCAGTTGTGGTTCTGCGGCATATTATCTCAGCAGTGGGATCAGGGGGCCAGGAAAGCTTGGCATGGTGTTTCTGGTAATTTTCACCTCACAATTCAGTTCAGGTCAGAGAGGGTTCCCTGAGAACCCCTGACTCATGAGGTCCAGTTGCAGCCTGGAGGGCCCTGGACAGAGGGAGGCTACCTTTGGCATGTGCACATCTGCCAGGGAGATGGCTGGGTACCAGCCCGATTGCACAGGACCTAAATGGGGCACCAGCCCTCTGGGGTGGGAAAGCAGTGGAATGCCTGCAGACTCAGGCGGCTCTCTTCTGGGAGGCCTAGATGCTGACGCCTAAAGGGATGAACCATTTCTGTGGGAGAGAAAAGTACCGGAGCTGAGGCCTGAGCAGAGACAGAGGTCTGGCTGTGGGCAGGGCACTGGGCAGGCAGATATGTGAAGGGGTGGACGGCAGGTCTGAGTGGACATGGAGGGAACCCACTGAGGTGCTTCGTGAGAAATGAATGTGTATTGATCTAGATGGTGGGGTTCAGGAGAAGTGGAATACAAGACAGATTCTGTGCAGAATATATAAGTCTGTGCAGGTAGAACTTCTGGACTAAGTGACTGTTTAGTCACAGGGCTGAGACTTCTATTGATAGTTGAGGGAGGGCCTGTTTTAGATGATTGTGTCACTACTGAAAAGGGGATATGGGGGAGGGGAAAGATGGGGACAGATGGTGATGTGAGGTGTAATATGAAGGGGTGGAGGTGTCTTTGGGGCTTATACCCTGACTTTTTTTTTAGTAAGATAGAATTTACATCCAGTAAATTCATCCTTTCTAGTATGCAGTTCTGCCATTTGACAGACACACATAGTTATGTAACCTTTACTACACTCAAGGCAATTCCATCACTCCCGTTATTCTCCACTTTAAACAGTCCTTCTTCCTGTGTGGGGGTAATGTGTGTCTGTGTAAAAAGGGTCTACTCTAGCGTTGCCTCAGTGGGTGAGATGGCCAGCCTGGGTGAGAAGGGGAATGCTGACAGCCCACGGAGGGGCTGAAGCAGCCAGATGGGGGCAGGGCGGGAGGTCAGCACCAGGTCTGAGGACTCCTGTATATGCAGTTGCTGGAGGAAGAGGAACTGGTGAAGGAAGCTGAGGGTGTGGGGAATCCTGGGAACCAAGGAGAGGATTTCAGGGGTGAGTGTGGGGCAGCAGCAAACGCTGAGGAGGGTAGTGCTGGGGTGGACTCAGGAGACCCACTGGGTTGAGCCATGGTGTGGCGTTGTGAGTGTTGCTGAGGCGAGGGATTGGGGCCTGACAGTGTGGACTGAGAGAGGAAATGCACTCAGTGTTTGGGAGACGTTGGCTGGAATGAGGCTGAAGGAGAAGCAGTCTATGGGAGAGCTGAGAATAGGTTTGTGGACTTGAGGATTTTGTTGTCAAAGGCAAAAGAAAAAATAGGTCAGGGACAAGGGTCTAGTAGAGGAAGGAGCAGGGGTGAGGGCCAGTGTGGGGAGGAACTAGTACAGGGGAGGGAGAGGATGGGGGAGGTTTGAGATTTTGGGGTCTCTGTTTTGGGGGCAGCAGGGAGGGCAGCTGTAGAGTCAGTGAGGCCCTCTGCTTGACGAGAGGGCCAGGGTGGGCCAGGGTGGCGCTTGAAAAGAACCAGGCTGGTGTCCTGCCTTAGGTGCCCTCAAGGTCTTTCTCCTGCCAGCATCTGAGGAACTGGGTGTTGTGTGTGTGTGGTGTTCCCAGTATGTGAGGCGGGGCAGTCCCTTCCCTGCACTCCCTGGGCTCCATCCCACTGGAGTGTCCCAGGGATGTGGTTCCGGCGGGAGGCTGTGATTTCCAGCTCTCTGCTCTGAGTGAAGGGTCTACTTCTCCCCACTTGGTTTTTATAGAATATCTGGGAGAGTCAGCACTCAAATTGCTTTGAATATTAGTCTTTCTGGATCCCATTAAACTCCAGTTTTCAGAATAGCCCTGTGCTATGCTCTGTGCGCTCAAATGATGAAGGGTCTTGTCTTGTGTCTGGAAACTAGACTTCGATTAGGTCTGTTACCTTATCTGACACATAGGCAGAGGAGGAAATAGGAAATAGGCCCAGAGGGGAAAACTGGTGCTCCTAGGTTGCATAGCGTGGGTGCCCAAGGTGGGCTTGGAGCCAGGTGGCACTGCCTGCCTTCCTCCACCATGAGCTTTCATCACGAGAGTCTGGTGTCGAGGAGCTAGAGTTGCTGGTGGCATTGTATCTGCCATTTGAGGTAGTGGGGAATGAACACACACACACACACACACACACACACACACACACACACCACACACACGTTAAAGTCCAGAACCTGGGGTCAAGCCCAGTTTTTGTTCTCTGCCTGGCACGTTTTCTGTTTGGCACCAGTCCTGGTTCAGAGGAGAGTGAAGGTAAGAATAGATTGCCCTGTGACCCACAGGCGGTTACTGTTGTCAGCTGCTGGAACCAGCATCTCGCGTCTTCCTGAGATGGAAAAGAAAATTTGTGTCTCTTGCTCCCTGATGTGTTTCCAGCCAGTGTTTGGTAAAGGTCTGGTCCGCTGTTTCCTGTTGAGGCCTGGGTAGAGCTCACGGTCATGGACCAGGCTGCTTCCCCCTCACCATCCCTATCCGTCTTCTCATGTGCAAGTGGGGCAGAACGGAGGAAGCAGTAGAGGGGCTGCGTCCTGTGTGGCTGCCGCCCACCCTGTGTGCACTGCAAGCAGGCTGAGACTGACCCAGCTGCTCCTGAGAAAATTGCTCTTCTCCTTTTCTTCCTCTTCCGCCACCCTTCCAGAACTGGGCAGGTGGGGCGGGGTGGTGCTGCCGTGTGCCGTGGCCATGGCTGTACATGGTGGGGGGGTTCATTTTTTTTTAAAGATTTATTTATTTATGCATACAAGTGGGGGTGTAGGCCAGAGGTGTGGGGGGGAGGTGAGAGAATTCACCAGAGACAGAGTGGGGAGCAGAACTGGCAGATCTACTGAAGTACACTGCTGAGTGGAGCAGCGGGCGAGGCAGGAGAGGTCTGCTGTGCCATGTGGCTCCCTGGCCGGGGATTAAACTGATGCTGCAGTGGCTCTGGGTAGCTTCATAGTGCTGCGCTTAACCCACTGCGCCACCAGGGAGGCCCTGGTGGGGAGGGGTTCATTGTAGTTGTAGATGGAAGGAACATTTCTCTGATGCTCGGCACCCGTGGTCATCTCTGGTCCTGGATTCTAGATGAGTAGACTCCATAAGTTTGGGAACACTCTGGGGGCACATGGATGTTGAGCTCCTGGTGTGAACCATGCCCACTGCCAGACCCCATGGGGAATGTAGAACTGAGTAAGAGGGCGCGCCTTTCTCCCCAGGAGCTCTCCATGCAGTAAGAGAGATGGGACAAAGTGTCAAATGGGACATCTGTAGGCCACCTTGGATGTCGTGGGGCAACTAGGAGACAGATGGGCAAGGATGCCAAGGGGTTGGCATGCAAGGAGGCAGGCACGGGCTGAGAGCACACAGGCAACTGAGTCTCCCAGCTCCCCATGAACCCACACTTTCTTTAGGCCCTCTCTGGTGTAGTCTCGTGGTCTTGCCTCTTCCATAGTCATGTGTCCCCCCGTAGCCGTCTCCCACTCTTAGCCATCCCTGAGTGAGGCCACCCTTACGTCCCCCGCCTCTGAGGCTCAGGTGTGCACACTTGCACATCAGTCAGGCCCACGTGCCTGTGCCCGGGCTCCCAAGGGCCTTCTGCATTAACACCATTAAGGCCGCAGGTGCTAGCCACGGAGGCTAGCTGTGTAAAAAGCCGGATTCATTTACCCTATGTTGGGCCTTCAAGAGCTGAGGGAGTGCATAGCAAAAGAGGTGACTTGAGGATGGCAGGTGACTGATGTGGAGGGCTTGTCATTTCTTCAGGATGGGTAGGGTTCTGGCAGGCAGGTGGTATTCCAGTGGGAGGAGGAGGGAACAGCATGTGGAAATAGCAAAACTTGTATGTGTGTGCATGTGTGTTGGGGTTCCGCTCTTTATCAGTACGAATTTTAGTATATGTGCCGCTGAAGTGAGCAGGGTTGCAGGGGCTGAGGGGAGCACGTTCTGGCATGGAGGAAGGTAGTGGGAGGTACAGCGGGGAAGAAATCTTTGGGACCACAGTGAAGGCCTCGAAGAACCCACGACCTTGGTTCTGTTTCAGAGAGAGCCACTTCTCCTGTGGCCCGTTCTTCCCTCTTCCTCTCCTGCTCCCCTTCTCCTTTCTCTTTGTGGGTGTCATTGTTTCTTTAGGATTGTCCCTCGTCTGGATTAACTCCTAGTTTTAAACACTGTTGGGGTTTTGCATACACATGAAGTGCCAAAGGGCTGCATGTGACCTCAGTGCAGAACACACACATGTGAGTTCTGTACCAGCGATGTGCCCCTGCCCACGCTTGCCCTGTGCGTGGCAGTTGGTGTGCTGCTAGTGAGGCGGGCTGCGTGTCAGTGTGGCCAAGTGAGGGCCGTGTCCCCAGCATCCCCGGCATCTAGTTCTAGTTTGTGCTTGCTCGGACGTGTGCTTCAGTGTGGGACCCTGCGTCTTGCTACATTTATATTTGAGACACAGCTGACCCAGGAACCAAGTTCTATCCCTAATAAGTGGGGTCGTGGTGCTGAGAAGCCTCTGATACTCTCAGGCCTAGTAACTAAGGATCTTTCCAGAGGGGGGAGTTTGGCCAGAGCCTAAACAGCTCCAGGAATTTTATGACTCATATAACTTTCTGCAACCATATGGACACTCTTGTCAGGGTGTAAACATTTCTCATGTCACCTGGGGAGTGACTATTGATTTTTTAAAATGTTATTGATGGCAGGGACGTTTCTTACCTGCTTGTGTGTTAACTCCCCAGCCCATGTGTGGTCCTTCCTCATGACCACATCCCTCCTTGATGTGCTTCTCTCACGTCTCCTTTGACTCAGGTTCTTCTGCGTCTGTCAGGATGCTGAGATTACTTTGGAGCCATCAGGGAAACCCCTCATTCCAAGACCTTTAATCAAATCACGTATGCCACATATTCACAGATTGCACATCTCTGGGGCCATTATTTAGCCACCCGCAGCATTTTGACCAAATTTAAATACAACCCTCTAAATATCCGACTTGACTTTATAAAACAAAACAAAAACAAAACACAAGAGCAAAACCCCTCAACCTGGGACTCCAGAGCTCCTGCTTGGGTCCTTAGCACTTTTTTGTGATTTCTGAGTGCAGGTAGCACTTGCCTGTAGTGTGGTCAGGCTCTGTGGAGTGGGGGTGGGGTGGGGAATGAGCCAGAGGTGTCTGAGATGAGAGCCTCCCCAGGAGGGGCTTGCAGTTTGGTTGAAGAGCAGACAGGCATGTCCCAAGGACAGCTTTCCAAGCAGGGCAGAACCTGAACCAGCACAGGAGACTCAGGTCAGCTGACAGGGAGACAAATTCATAATAGCTGAGAGTCCAGTTCAGACCTGGAAAGAGATATGTTCTTGAGTTTATATGGGACGTCCCTGCATTTCGAAGTCCTTCCACCTCTTACTTAGATTGGGCGTGATAAGAATTTCCAGGCGAGGAAAACAGGTCATAGGACTCTGGTTCAGGAACAGGCCTGGGGCGCTGGGCTGGTCAGGGTGGCACTGATTCCCAGCCCTGGAATCTGATGGGTGGGTTTTATCTTGGGGGATCCTGCCTGCTGGGGGCGCGGTCAGTGCTCACACACTTGAGGGGTCATTCGAGGCTGGACAGAAGGCTGGACTCGGGCCTGCCAGGCTGCTGCCTTAGGCTGAGTTATTCTGTAGACAGTGTGGAGCTATTTGAGCAAGGGGTTAACTTGATAAAAATGCATTTAGGGAAGGATAATTTGGTGGTAGAATATGCTGTGACTTGGAGCCACGGAGCTCGTGGGGATCAGAGGAGTTTTACCCCACCCTCCACCACTGTCTCCAGCAAAATGCCCAGCAAGAGCCTCCTGCGCTGTTTTCTCGAGGCTGGCATTGACTATGGTAAGGAGTACCAGAAGGCACTTCTTATGCCCTGCTTATTTCCCGGCGCTCCAGGTGGGATACTAGCACCCTCTGAATGATGCCTTCGACCTCAGCCCTAAAAACCACTCTGGCCCCAAGAGAGGACGAGGTTGCCCTCCCTAACTAGATGTGCCACTATACCTAGCTGAGTACGGGAGTAAATGAAAGGAATCATCCAGACAGATCTCATTCACGCTCCCTCCCATCTCACCAAATTCGAACCTCATTTCAGAGTGGCTTTGAGATTATAACAATAGTAATAGTAATCATGCCAGTTACCAGTGTCAAGCACCTACTGTGTGCCAGGCACTTGGTGACCTAAGTGCTGTCCTAAGGATCATCTAATCCACTGCGTCCAAGGACAGGTGATGGAATTGAGGTGCAAAGGGAAGCTTATGTGACTTGGGTCAGCAGCAGAGGCACTACTTGAGCCCAGGGCACCTAACTCTAGGGCATCTTGGCACCTTTATAGGCATCATTTCCTGAACCAAAGTTTGTTAAATGTTTTAACTAGAAAACTTTGTGGGTTTTTTGGGGGTCAGAAAATGAAATTGCTGTCAGGACCCCCATGCTTCGGTAGCTTGGCATTTAGAAGCCTTGTTTGTAATCAGTTTGCTCTCCAGAGAGAGGAGAGGCTGCCGGGGACCCTCTGTGTTTGGAGCCTGGGGCCCTTGAGAGTGTGCAGGTTCTTTCAGTGTTGGGTTCTTCTCTGGAAGGTCATCAGGAGCTCCAGCTTCCTTCAACTACTTTATAGTAGCCCCTACCCTGCCCAGTGCCCACCTGGGGCAACACACCAGGGAATCCTGAGAACAGCTTAATTTCCTAATGGTTGGAGAAAGAAGGCTCATAGTCTGGGACATCAAAATATACTGTTTTGCTTGTTTTCTCCTCTTATTTGTTTAATACTTGCCTGACTCCTGAGTCATAATAGATTCAAGTCTTAGCTCTTCTCATAGAGGTAAGCTCTACTTATATAAGCTGTGTGACTTTGGGCAAGTTATTTAACCTCTCTGTGCCTTAGTTCCCTCATCAGTGAAATGGGCATAATAGCACCTCCCTTATACAAATGACTGAGATAATACACACAGAACACTTAATACAGTGCATAGTATGATGTGAACTCTTAATAAGTAATACCAGCTCTAGTTATTATCATCAGGTTGTGCTGGTCTTCTACTTCTCACAAAATAAAAACATTTGAGGAACTGGTTAAATCTATTGGAGGAGAATATTACTCAGCAAGCTCTTGTGTGTATGTGAGCATGAGAGTTCATACATTTTAAACAGTTCCAAGAAAACCCCAATAGTCCAGAAGCAGCTTTCGAGGGAACGTGAAGTCCTTAGCCTGGAGGACAATGGGAGACTGAGAACTCCATTCTTTACAAGGCCTGAGTCCACCGGGTCCTCCAAGGGCTCTGTGTTCAGATGCGTGTGGGGTCTGTGGTGAGCAGGCCCGGCTCATATCTGCCCACCAGGGCAGACAGGCCAGCCCGTGTGGTTCACCCCACAGCTCCCTGCCTTGCAGTCAAGGGGCTCTGTGTACGGCTTTAGGTGGAGGCAGCAATGTACTGTCTGCTTGTGTCTCTCCTTTCAGCCAACACCCCACCTCCTCAGGGGTGCACCTGGTGCATGCCCGGCAGCGGGCCCTTGTTAGGGCACACTGAGTATGCAGGAATGATGGGCTGATCAGATGAGGGGGGATTGATGTCAGATCAGGTCAAGCTCGTGCTCTGGCCCTTGTCAGTTTAGGGTAAGAAGTGGGAATGCAGGTGGCAGTGTTATGACCATGAGCCTCCAGGGGGCCTTTGGGGCATGGGGCAGGGCTGTAATGGGGAGGGGGTCCTCACCCCAACACCATTTGGTTAGGCCACTCTGACATGACTTTTCGGAACTTTCCAGATTTCTCTGGATAACTTATATTTTGCTCTGTTGCCTAGAATAGAGGTTGACAGACTTTCCTTAAAGGGTCAATTAGCACAAATTTCAGGGATTGTGGGTCATAGTTGTCTCCTGCAGCTTCTCAGTTGTGCTGTTTCAGCTAACAAAACAAAACACCACCCAAACAGGCGTAGGCAAAATATTTGTGAACGTGGTAAACTGTGGCCAATATAGAAATGAGCAAGCAGGTCTGTGTTCTGATACATATTTATTTACAAAAACAGGTGGTAGGACTGGATTTGGTCCCGGGTGGTGGTTTGCTGATCCCTGACCTACAAGGACACTAGTCATATTACATGTCATAACTTTTGGTGCAGAAAAGTGTGGTCATTTTTTATTCTAAACTAGGATCCTGTTTTTTTTTTTTGGAAGTACCCATTAATCATTGCTACCATTTAACGCGGAGGCCAGCGTTAGACCTGCTACCTGCTTTTGCCAAGCGATTTTCTCATCACTTTCTGAGAAGGGCAGTTGAGCCCCTTTCCCCAAAGTGGGATGGCCATGTTCCATCTTCCTGGTGGCCCTTGGGGGCAGTTGTCTTCTGATGAAGGACAGCAGCTAAACAAGGGTGCAGAGGCTTTATTTATAGCCTCCTCATCTGCTGTCCAGCCCTTCCCCCCCACCCCCGTTCCACCCTGGACAAACACTTCAGGGCTGTGGAACAGTTTCTTTAAGTCACACATGTGTATGCTTGTTTGTGTTGTCTATTTAGATGATTCATTTTCTATTATAGACATAGTATGTGTTCTTTGTAGAAAATTTTAGAAAATGAAGAAAGTGAAACTAATCCATCAGCCTACCAAGACAAAAATCACTGTTCATATTTTCCATGTCCTCTGTCTTTCCATTGTCTGTTTTCCTCTCTCCCTCCCTTCGTTCTTTCTTTTCTTCCTTCCCCACCTCCAAAAGGAAGGATAATAGTGTTTCAGGACCTGCCTTCTTGTCCCATGGGAATATATAGTAAACTTTCTTCTTTGTCAGTGCATACCTTTCACAGTGTCATTTTAATTGACTGCATATTCCATCTCATCGGTAGCCCTCTTAGACATCTTTGACAATGTTGGGATTTATATTCTGGTAGCTGAATTATCGCACATGCCCATTTTCAAGGAAATGTAATTTGACAGGTTTGGGCAGGGTTCTTGGATAATTTTCCAGCAGGATGGCCCAGGAGGAGAAGGGGAAGGGGGCTTCCTGGTATCAACAGGCTTGGGGCATTCTGGAGGTGACTGCAGCTGTGGGGAGTCAAGGAATCACCAGTGGCCAGTCTCCCCTTGTGAGTATTTGACTCACTCCCTGTGCTGGGGCTGACGGGTGGGAAAGGAAAAGGACAGAAGCTAGTTTTCTGACTTTCTTTCCCTGGATTCTTCTTGTATTCAGTTGCCTTTGAATGCCTAATATGCCTAATAGCATATTAGGATGTTGCTGAACTTGCTGACAGAGATACAAAGGCCAAACCTCACTACATAGAAGCCTGCAGTTGGCCTGAGGTAACTGGGTGATGGTTCCTGGTGTGTGATTTTAAAGGCTGACGTGAAGGGCCCTTCTATGGAAATGCATGAATTTTCGCTTCAGGAGCCTTTTCCCTAACACATATATTCTTTTGAATCCTTGGAGGAAACAGTCAACTGGTATTTCCTTTTTCTAAGAGTAAAATAAAAGAAAAATTTCGAACATGTAATTGAACTTTCTCTGTGCCCACGCAAGCAAGAAATTGAGACTGTTCGTGCCCATGGTAAAAAGATTTGACTGGGATGGGGCAGAAGACCACTGGTGAGCCCCGGGGACCATGAAACAGTCCTTCCCGGAGCGGGCTGTGGCTGGAAGGGACAGCCCGAGGTTCCCTCAGCGGCTGCCCTGAGGAGCGTTGTCTTTTAAGCTCCTTCAATTACGGTTTCCTTTTTCAGATTCTTGCAGGAATGATGGGAAGAGAAGGGGCAGGTGGGAAGTTTCCACTAAAGTCTCTAGACTTTTGGGGAGGGACAGTAGGGAGGGACTTTCAGGAGAGGCTCCCTCTTTAGATTTCTAGCCTGGCCACCTCACTTAGCCCACCCCTGTTCCTTCAGGTGGGGTAAATTCCCATAACTGGCAAGGTGGCAGCACCTGGGGCCTTGCTAGGAATGCAAGTTTCCAGGCCTCATTCCGGACCTATCAAACTGGGGCCCGGCATGTGTGCTTTGTTGAAGCTCAGTGTGATTCTGACACCCACTAAAGTGGGAGACCCCTGCCTCTGCCTGGCTCTTAAGAGGCCTTTGATTACACATGTAGACTGAAAGCTACAAGGAGGCTTGAGCCGGTCCCAGAATGGTGGGCTTTCTTGAATGGTGCAGGGACTCACCGAGTTGCTTTTGTTTCATAAGCACGTATTGCCTATCTGCTCTGTGTGAGGTGTTAGGGAAGCACTGGAGCTGCAGAGGGAGGAAGGCAGATGTGGTCCTTGCCCTTCTCTTGCTGACGGCCCCGGGGGCGGGGGTGGCGTGGGGAAGCAGCTGCACCGCAGATCAGGACCACGGTCACTGCTGCGGTGGCAGAATAGCAGGTGCCATGGAGGACATGGGAAGGGTCCCCAGAGGGGGACTGTTTATACTGAGGCCAGGCGAGGAGGAAAGGAAGCATGTCCCTGTGCAGAGGCCTGCAGGAGAGTTAGGTCAGGCTGACTGGGACATTGTGGAGGGAATGTGGGGAGATACTGCTGGGCACTGAGGACGGGCAAGGTCGTACAGGTTCTTTTAGCTCCTTAGGAATCTCACGGAAGTCAGGAAGCTGGGGCTGGTTTGATAGGATTGTCTTTGTGAAGGCTTTTGTTGCTCTGGCAGTGCCAAGGGTCAGGGGGAGGCGGGGACTAGGCTGGGGGCAGCGAGGCCAGTTAGGGACTGTTGCAGTGGCCCTGGTGGGAGCAGCCAGGTGGTCGTATTCTTCAGGATGGGGAGCCCAGAGAGTATGGCATGGGTGGTGAGGTCAGTTTTGGACATGTTGAGCGGATGCCTGTGGATGCCACAGATACTGGGTGAAGCCTGCTCAGGAGGAGGCTTCTCAGCGAGGGTCACGCAAACTCCCTGAGACGGGGGCTCTCAGGGCAGCCTGCTCTTGGTCCTCATGCCGCCATCCCACGGCTTCAGGCAGCTCAGGATGAGAAGTGCCCAGGGGAGGGTGTGTTGGCTTTAGCTGGGATTGGCCTGCACATACACTTTGCCCTCACGAAGGGGGCTACAGTGGCTCAGTAAATTCACACACTGTCGCCAGCTTGTTGTCACCTCATGAGAAGTGTGACAGATGGTGAGTTCTGACTGTGAAGGGATCCAGTGTGTGTATGAGAATCCTCCCTCCAAATAAAATAACCCCATGTGGGTCCTGAGTGGAAAAATGTACGATGACTTCATTTGTTGTGCCTGACAGGATTGCCTTTTATATTTATTTTTTTAAAAAGAACATGCTTTTCTGCTGATGCATCTTACTGTATCTGGCCAGATAGGCAGCACTTTGTGGGTATTTTTTTAGTTTTGGAGACTAGAATTGAAGGTCCTCATGCCCCTGACCATTTCCAGCTAATGTGTGGGGCTCGAACTCCTGGCTGCTCTCCAGCATGATAACCTGGGGTCTCGAAAAGCTCTTTGGGAAGGTCAGAGAGGGAAGGCTCAGTGGGCGCTTCCTCTGGGAGCTTGAGAACTCCATGTCAGGGGACGCTACCTATGTCTTTTCCTCAGTCTCTGCTTCTGTGGAATGGGGTGCTGCTTTTATTCTAGTTCTTTCTCTCTGGACAACCTCTTTTTTTTCAAAAAAATTAATCAATATATATTTTACATCATTGTTTATTTTTGTACAATGTCTGCTTTCTCCTCAGGTGTAGTCCCCGTAAAATTCCCACCACCAGTTCACCTGTGCCCCATCACCGTAGTCCCTTGTGCTCTTCCCTCCCGTTTGGGTTCCTCTCCCCCTATCTCCCTTGCAGAATGTTTCTGATTTATAGTTGCATGTTAATTTTGTTTTTTTATTTATTATTTTTTTCCTGATCCCATACTTGTTTCCCTTATATTCCTCCTGTAAGTGAAATCATCTGATATTTTTCTTTTTTTTTTAAAGATTTGTTTATTTATGCATACAAGCTGGGGTTCAGGCCAGACATGTGAGGCGGTGAGAGGATTCACAAGAGACAGAGTGGGGAGCAGAACAGGCAGATCAATTGAAATACCCTGCTGAGGGGAGCAGTGGGCGAGGCAGGAGATGTCTGCTGCGCCATGTGGAAATCTCCCCAGCCAGGCATTGAACTCGCACCGCAGCTGCCGACAGCTCCACAGCACTGTGCCTAACCCGTTGCGCCACCATGGAGGTCCCTGATATTTTTCTTTTTCCTTCTGGCTTATTTCGCTGAACATAATCCCTTCCAGCTCCATCCATGTTGCTGTGAATGGCATGAGTTTATCTTTTTTGATGCTGAATAGTATTCCATTGTGTATGTAGACCACATCTTCTTGATCCAGTCATCTATTGTTAGGCATTTGGCTTGTTTCCATATCTTACCTATTGAAAACAGTGCTGCCATAAACATAGGGATGCAGGTATCCTGTGAATTAATTTTTTTGTGTTCTTTGGGAAGATACCTAGGAATAGAATTGCTTGGTTATAGGGAAGCTCCATTTTTAGTAGTTTGAGGAACTTCCACACAGCTTTCCATAGTGGTTGGATCAGTTTGCATGCCCACCAGCAGTGTAGGAGAGTTCCTTTTTCTCCGCATCCTCGCTAACATTTGTTATTGCCTGTTTTTTTAATATGTGCCATTCTCACTGGTGTAAGGTGGTATCTCATTGTGGTTTTGATTTGCATTTCCCTGATTATAAGTGATGTTGAACATTTTCTGAAATACACTGCTGAGGGGAGCAGCGGACGAGACAGGAGAGGTCTGCTATGCCATGTGGGTTAGCTCTCTGGCTAGAGATCAAACTCATGCTGCAGTGGCTGGCGATAGCCTGATAGTGCTGAGACTTTAACCCCTGTACCACCAGGGAGACCGTGAACAACATCTTTATTTGATTCCTTTATGGCACTTTAGCATGTTAGGACCAGAAAAGGGAGCTCTCAAAGCCCTTTCCTATTCTGGTGGGACAAAGAACTGAGTAACATGCTCATGTATGCAGTGGTGGCAGGGCTGGGACCCCAAGTCCAGGCTCCTAAGACTGTCTCTTCCACTGGTCAGTTTCCTCCCCTGCACCTGACCCTTGAGTGTCAGCCTCAGTTGGCCTCTGGCTGTCTTCTGGGTGTCTGAGCTCATTATAGATGTGTCTCCAGGCCGCCACCACAGCTGTGAGTGCCTGGGGTCAAGGGCTGGTTCATCCTGGGATCTGTGCAGACTAACTAGCCCAGAGCACTGGAGGGAGGAGAAGGTAATGAACTGTGTAGTGAATGCGTGACTGACGGAGTCCTGGTCCTAGTGTCTAGTGGGCACCACCAAACGTGAATGCCGTCCCCACCTCACAGCCTTTCCAGTGTTTGTGTGCTCCGGCACGTTTGGCACTTTTCTGCTGTCATCTCCTCTGGAGAGCTCCTCCACACTTGGGGGCTGCTGGAGCAAAAGTTGCTTTGTAGGTGGAGAGCTTGCACCCCCTTCCTGTGCTACACTGAAGTCCTTTAAGAACCGGCAGGACAAAGTGTGTTGTGGTGAGGGCTCTGATACTTGTGGGAGAAAACATGGTACAGACAAGCTCTTTAATTTGTGTGTTAAATATTTTTTGATTTTATTTATGTAAATCATGATGAAAATGCTTCCAGAGTACTCGGTTCTTGTGCATCTTGGAGGCTGTTTGCAGCAAACTTCAGGATAGCTGAATTCTGAGTTGCATGGGGATTCTGATGAATTAGAAAGGGGGTTTATGAGGCTCAATTTATGAAGACCAGAAGGTGAAAGAACTTCTGGAAAGATACCCCCCTCACTCCCTTATAGTCATTTCTTTGCAAAAAAAAGTACCTGGTGTTGATTAGGGTGTGCACACTTCCCTCTGTGTGATGAGGTTTGGGTATAACCCCTGCACTTTAGATGAGTAATGTTTGTCCAAAAGGGGCAGGTAACAGCTGCAGTTTTGAAATACGCATCCATGTGTGATTCTGCTGGCAAGTGACAGACCATGTTTACTTGCGATATCTGTTGATCTGAGAAAAGCATGTTCACCAGCAGTGAGCACAGAGGTATGTTTCTGTGATGCTATTTCTGCATGCATGGGGCCCTCCTTCCAGGGGAGTGGCTTCTCCCCACTTGGTGCTCCTGACTGGGGTTCACTGGGTGTAGGGGTACAAACCCTTCAGACAGGAAGAAGAGCAATACTGATTACTTTTAACAGTATATTTTTTAAAGATGACTTTTTTCTTTTCCATTTTCAAAGTAAGATACACGAACTAAAATGTTAGGAAAATACCAAGAGATGAACTAACCATCGTTATTCATACTTCCCAAATTCAGGAATCACAGAATTTTGGTTGATTTATTTAACATTTTTTTTTCCTCATCAGGTTTCTGATGTGTCATTGTTAAGTAGGTGTCATCCTGGCTTGTCCCAGAGCTGTGCCCAGTGGTGATGTATTTAGAAACCAGCAGAGTTACGTGCGGATCCCAGACGTGGGTCTGCAGCGTGGGGACCTGAAATGAACTCCCCTCAGTGTGGTGAGCGCACAAGTGGAGCACAGCAGGGCGGGCTGAAAAAAAGTCGCTAGTTCACTCTAGGGAAATGTTAGTGCACGACTGCAATAATCTGGAGGAGAGATTAAGGCAGAATTAGTTTTAAATCTGAAATTAAAACAGGTCTTAGGAAATCCTGAGGGAGGTTTGACAGCAGTTAGCACGTAAGGTGAGGTTTTGGAGTTAGCGGGGCTCGTGGCCTGTATGAGACAACCGCCTTAGTTGTCTGGACTGGAGCTAGAGGTAAGCAAGGGCAGGCCTGTTTCTGGAGCCCCCTGGGAACTGCGGGATCACCAGCAAGAGTCCTTCTGAACAGATGTGCTGGGGCCACGGCCCCCACCACTGCATGTCGCTGACATCCATTTCAGAGTCTGTGCCCTCCCTGGTCAAGTGGGCCCTTGTAGGCATCTCCCTACGTAACATGTGTCATCTGTGGGTATCAGGGGTGGTGGTGGGGGCTGGGAAGCTGCTGAGAGCTGGCACCAGGCACCTTCGAGCTCTGATTACGTGATCTCTTCCCAGGCCTGGACATTTGATCCGTGGGCCTCACCCTCATTTATTAGCATGAAGTGCAGGGGCTCAAAGAAGAGCCGGTTGTGAAATGGCGCCAGCTGGTGCGCCGGCTAGCGCTCTTCCCCCTCTTCCGGCTCGTTCAAGGGTATGGTCCCCTTCCAAAAACTTCTCTTGCTTTGATTAGGGGGCAGGCAGTCCATTTGTGCCTGAGCAGTGCCCCATTCATGTGGCGGTGTCTTGGAGTTGTTGGGGGGTGGGCAGGTGAGGGCCAGACTCAGGGCCACCGTCAAGAACCTAGTGACCTCAGACAGTGGCTGGGCCTCTGGCTTTGGGGTCCTTCTTTGTGAAGTGGGAGCAATAACAGCCAAGTTGTCGGTGTTTAGAGGTGGAAAGGAGATGAAGTGTAGGAAGCACCCCAGCCCAGGGCCTGGTTCCTGCTCTTGTATGAAGCTGAAGGTTTTCTGAGTACAGGTTATGGCAGGTCATCTCAACGTTCCTGTTGTTTGTGCATCACTGGGTTTCTCTGGCTGTCACTGTAATTTTCCTTTCAAATAAAAGTAGCAGTGTCCCAAACTCAGGAGCAGAGCTGATCCTTGCAGGGTCGCCTGGGCTGACTGGGGCTGCTCCCCAGTCCCTTGAGTTCTGGTTGGGGGTCCTTGTCAGTGCCCTTCCCTGACCAGCCGCTCCGCCAGCCATCCTTGTGGTGTCTCCCAACTGTCTGCTCCCTCCTGCGGTCCTGCCTTCAGGTCGTGTCAGGCTCTTCTAAGCCTCCTCAAGTGGTGTGTCGCTGTCTCCCAGCTCCTCCCCTCCCAGTCCGTCTGTCTTTCTTTGGCCTTGTGGCAGCTCCCATCTCTGTGCTAAGCCGGCCCGTCTGGCGCTTCCCTGCCTTGGCCAGGGTTCCTTCACTGCTCCTGGGGGTTCTGTCCTCTGTTCTTCTCTCCTTTCCTGCCTGTGGTTTTTCTTCAGCCCCAGAATGTTAACAGGACCATTGTAACCTGCCCAGCACACAGCCCTCATAGGCCCCATCCTGTGAGGCGCGGTGGTGTACGGTGACTCTCAGCTGCTTTGACCCTGACCTGCATGAAGAAACACATTGTGCACTGTGACCCAGCAGAGCAGGAGGAGAGCGGAGCGTGCACACAGGACGCGAGCGTTAGGCGGCCGCCTCTGCTTGCTGATGCTTCTTTCCTAGTCCACAGGGCGTGTGGGAACTCTGGCTTGGTGACTCTTGGGGCTGAGGATGGGAGGGGGGTCTGGTCATACTTAGTCTGTGGTATCAGTCGGGGTCCTTGCTGGGCAAGGCAAGTGTGACTGGGCAGGGCTAGCCACACCAGCCCTTGATGGTTTGGGTTGGGCCCTGGGCCCTGTAGGGAATTGCTCTGGGAGTGGATGCGCCTGTTCCCCCTAATATAAAATTTTGACTCAGAGGAAAGAGCGCTGAATTAAGAGTCGGTCCACCCAGATTCACGACCTAGTTCTGCCACTTGGTAGTGGAGACTGTGGGCCAGTCATTTTGACCAGGGTGTTCCTAGGGTGGCCCTGCGGCCCAGCTGAGGAATGTGCCTCATCCCATGGAGTCTTTGTCCTGCCCAGTGCCCTGCATGTGGGGAGTCACCCAGAGTCCACCTGGGGGCCTGAACCCTTCTCTTTCCTTTCTCTTAGTTAGCCTGAGCCAGAAGGAGAGGTTGTCGGGAAAAAGTCTTCTGCCCCGAACCTGGGCCTAGTTGATCCATGTAAGTGTTACCTGTGTGGGGTGGTGCCTTTCCCCTGACTTGGCCTCTTTCTTCCAGCCCTGAAGCATGGCTGCCATGTTGGGAGACGCCATCATGGTGGTCAGAGGCCTGGCCAAGCTGACGCAGGCCACCGTGGAAACCCACCTGCAGCACCTGGGACTTGGCGGGGAGCTCTTTATGGCGGCCAGGGCCCTGCAGTCCACGGCTGCGGAGCAGATCGGCATGGTCCTGGGGACGGTGCAGGTAAGGTGACTGGTCTGGCACTAGGAGGGGCTGGACTGGGAGCTCTTGGTGAGGCAGCAGTGTGGGGGTCGGGGGGTGGGAGCGTCCCTGAGTGAGCCTGTTGCCTGGGACTCCACTTGTGATAGGAAACTTCACAGGGCTGGGCTGCCTGGCGCGTGTTTAGTTCCTGGGCCTGTCCTACAGAGGGGCTTTTTTAATTTTGGAAAATTAAAAATATCACAGAGAAAAAAGTAGCAATTGCTTGTATTCTGGTAGGGAGGAGCTGAAGGGACCCTGTTATGCTTCCTTCACTGAAGCAAACAATTGTTTTTATAAGTCCAAGCCTCTCTCTGTTTCTGGTTTCTGTTAGTGTTTTTTTTGTTGTTGGGCTGGTTTTGGTAAAGGGACGTAAGCTGGCCTGTGTGCGAACTGGGGGACACACATTTCTCTGCTTATCATACATCAGCGGTGAGGTGTTGTAGTGGCCCATGTCTTCCCCGCCCAGCCGAGGGCCATCGCCAGGGCCAGGCCTCATATTTTTCCTTCATTTTGCTGAAGGTCTCTGGGTGCCCACTTGGGGCTCTTCTTCTTTCCAGGGTACCAGCTGACACGGCCCTATCGAGGGCCTCCCACCTCTCTCATCCTTCATGCTGTCTCTTATTTTGTGTGGCATTCCAGAAAGGCTCTATATTTTACCATCAAGGAAAAGGTTTTAAGGAAAATGAGAGGCGCTTGTAAACAGGGTTTGCCAAGGCAGAGCTGCTCGGGCCCTGCAAGGCGAGGGGTGGGAGGTGTGTGTGTTGCCCTGCAGAGCCTGCCCTACCTGCACCCACTCTCCTTCCTTGTCTATTCTGACCTATATAAGGGACGGTAGTGCTCCTCCAGGCTGTGAGACCATCATTATTGCGGATACACCGCAGTGGCTCTCAGTTTTGGGGCTCCCAGCCCTTAAACTGCTCCGTAAGGCTCTAGTGGTGATACAGTGCTCTCTCACTTTGCACAGTGCTTGCAATTGCTAGAAATCTTCATACCAGTGATTTCCTCCAAGCTTCGCTGCTGTCCTGGTGGGGGGCTTGCCTAGGCCTTTGCTCCTGTTTCTCAGATGGGGAAATCGAGACTAAGAAGTTTGATGTGAGGCCTAATTGTTCAATGATGAGACCAGAAGTCAGTGTCCTCTTCCCAACCTTGCCCTTGCCCTCGCTCTGCTGAGGCTGGACTGTGGCCCTGGCCGCCTCATGTGGTGCTGTTACCATGAGGAGCCATTACCTAACCTGTTGTGTTTTGCCTACGGAACACTCGGGAGGTCGGGCTGTCCAGCACACTTGGCCCCAGATTGGGGTGGGGGCAGACCCAGGCAGACCTGAGCAGGCCTCTCTCGAGAGGCCAGAGGGACCTCCTGCCCAGTCTTCTGCCCTGCCCCCACATACCCAGTCTGAGGAGGGAGTGGCTGTGGGGCAGTGGCCCCCAGCGTGCCCCCGCTCCTCCCTTAGCACTCAGCTTGTTGGTGCCTCCCTTCCCTGTGAGGGGGCTGGGGCCACATCCTCCAGACACCTCTTCCTCCAGCGGCTCAGACTTACTGAGTCTGGTCCTGTCGAGCCGCCGAGACCCCTCCACTGGCTGGGGGGCCCATGGGCACATAAACAGGTCACAGTAATGCAGGGCCAGGTGGCCATCTGGGGAGCTCTGGGGCAGAGAAGGGGTCCCCATTGTAGCCCCCAGGACCCTGCCCCAGATGCCCTCACTAAGATTGTCCTGGCCACCTTGAGAGGCTCCCAAACACAGCTTCTGCTGCTCTGAGAAAAGTGCGGTCAGCAGCCAGCAGGGTAAGCCTGGACCTGGGAAGCCTGCTCCGCCACTGGTGAGCATTTCAGCTCTCAGCCTCAGCTTCCCATTTATGAAATGAGGGTAGCCACCAGTCTCCTTCCTTCCAGGGCAAGTTTCATCTCCTCAGACCCCACAGTATCTTATAAAGCAGAAAGTCACTGACTCCCTCTCAGTGGGTTTGAGGATGCCAGGCCACTTCAGGAGTTGGTGCTGTTCTAATTATAACCTCACTGGCACTGTTCCTGGCCCTGTCTGTGGCCCCGCATAACAGTGACCGTGAGGAGTCCTAGTTCAGGTGCGGAAGTAGTGGAGGGGGTGGGAACCCAATCATAGTCACTCCAGGGTTCAGAGTAGGAAGAACTTGGACCTCAGGTCTTGGAGACTTACAAAGAAAGCCTGACGTATCCCCCTCCTTGACTGTGACCCCCAGTTCCCAGGGACAGCCAGGCTGGTCCTGGTTATGGTAAGCCCTTGAGTGAGAGCCCCTTAAAGGAACATCCAAGGCTGACGCGGGGCTGCAGCGTGGCCCGGCCTGTGGTGGCAGGGCAGTCCCCCGCTGTGCTGCCCTGTCCTTGCTGTTCTGGGTTATGCTTTTCCTTCTCAGCACTTCTCATTTTTTTCCCTGGTTCACATCCCTCAAAACCCCAGAGGCTGCTCCTTATTTCTGATTTACAGGTGAGAAGCTTGTCGGGTGGTGGTTGCCTGCCCGCTCGGCTGGTGACCTGGGACCTGGCTACCTCATCTGGCAGAAGCAAGATTGAAATCTGGGACTCCTGGCCCTGGGTGGGGAAGGTCCTGCTCTTCTCCAGAACTGACCTTGGGCCATAGCAGTAGCCAAGTCACCTCTAGGGGGTCAGAGGTCGGGACTCGGAGGTTGCTGTCTCATGCAGAGGGTGGATATAGTGGGCAGTGGCTGGCTTCTCGCTCTTCTCATGGAGGTTCTTGCTCCCCACAGGGTCAGGATAAGCATGAAGAACCTTACACTGAGAGCTTTGAGGATCCAGAAGCAGAGCTCCACTTCTCAAGCCCCGGGGCCCCCAGAGCCCCTGAAGATTTCTCTGCATCCGTGTCCTCCGACCAGTCACCGCCTCCACCCTGGAATCCCACCGTCAGCGAGGGCCCGGCTCCTAGCTATGTTGGCAGTGGACCCTTTAGGGAAGCCGGGATCCTGGGCCAGGCCACCTCTCCTCTGGGCAGGGTGAACGGGAGGCTCTTCATAGACCCCAGAGACCCCTTCTCGATCACGGGCTTTCAGAGAAGATTCTTCCACCAAGATCAGTCTCCCGTGGGGGGCCTGACGGCCGAAGACATTGAGAAGGCCCGGCAAACCAAGTCTCGCCCCGAGGGCAAGCCCCACAAGCAGATGGTGCGTGCAGGCGGGCCCCCAGGAATGGGATGGGATAGTTCCCACTCAGAGTGGTGCTGTCAGAGCCCGCTTTGGCGACATTCTCCTAATGTCCCCAAACATTTGGAGAACGTGGGGATCACTCTTGATGGAGTGCACTACCAGGCGGAGCTGCTGTGTTTGGGGCGGAAGGGGAAGTGGGTCCCGGCACGAACGCGGCAGGTCACTTGGTTCTGTCCCTGTTCGCTGACTCCCTGAGGTCTCTTCTCCCCTAGCTCAGCGAGCGGGCTCGGGAGCGGAAGGTGCCGGTTACGAGGATTGGGCGGCTGGCTAACTTTGGAGGTAAGGTGACTGCCCCTGTGCCACCTCACCTGCCACTGGGGGCCACTGTGCGGTCTGTGTGGAGGTGGAAGGGGGCAGGGAGCCGGGGATATCCTGGGGACAGTGCTAGCTGTTCCTGGATGTTTTACAGAGCAGCTGCTGGCTTCTGCTCTGCCTTCGCTCACCCCTGGGCGTGGGGGTGGCCTATACTTTGCTTCTCAGGCTGCAGCTGCTTGGGGCGGGGGCAGTGTCTTCAGCATCAGCTTTTTTCTCTTGCCCCAGTGCCCCCTTCTGCTCAGCCCCTGTGGAGGCCCTTTGAGGAGGGAGGCTGCGTAAGGAGCAGCACTTCCTCACCTGGGCTGTATAGCTCTGAACAGCATGGGTTTTTCCCGACTCAGCCACTCGGGGCACCCATTTGCTGGCTTCCCTCAGGTCTCCAGTGCATCAGTGGGATGATAATGAGGGGCTGTGGTTTGAGGTCCATTTGGATAAACTGTCGAGTTGTGCGCTTTACTGTCCTTCTCTTTGGGGGTAGCCACTGTGTCCAATGCGCCTGTGCTCTTTCCGATTTTAAGGATATTTTTAGAGTGAAGGTTTGTACCACTTTATCTGCTTTTATGGGCATCGAGTTGTCACACCTATTTCATACTTCCTGACCAGTGTGTCCAGTTGAAAGTCCCCTTTGCTCTGGTGTACTTTAAGGTGGAGCAAGTCGGAGTGCATTTTTTAGAGCTTGACAGTCTCCTGTAGGTTCTCCAGACAATACAATGAGTGTAAGTTACAGTTTTGGCAGTTTGCTTGACGCTCTACCCTTGGGAATGTGGCTCTCTGTGAGGCCGTGTCACCAGTGGTCCGAGTGGCTCACGGTGATGGTCGTGCTCGGCCGTCCCGAGGACCCGTTGTCATCATCTGAGTCATTACTGCCAGCCCTTTGCATTCTTTTTTTTTTTTTAAAGATTTATTTATTTATGTATACAAGCTGGGGTGCAGGCCAGAGGCGTGGGGCAGTGAGAGGGTTCACCAGAGACAGAAGGGGGAGCAGAGCAGGTAGATAGACTGAAATACACTGCTGAGGGGAGCAGCGGGTGAGGCAGGAGAGGTCTGCTGCGCCATGTGGGAATCTCCCCAGTTGGGTGTCGAACTCACATCACCACTGCTGACAGCTCCACAGCGCAGTGCCTAACCACTGCGCCACCAGGGAGGCCCCCCTTTTGTGTTCTTGACTGGTGTGAGTGCCCCCTGCGTGTACTGCCCATCACACATGTTTCCTTCTGTCTCTTGGAAACCGCATCCTGCTCCTTGTTCTAGATCGGAGCTCTAGGACCAGACAGATGGGCAGGTTGAACGGCAATTGATGGCTGTCTGGTTGCAGAACAGACGGGGTTAATCGGGTAGAATTTTCTCAACTCTGAGTTTTCTTTCATAATTACTGTTATCTCACAACTTGGCATCTGCTGCTACTTAGCTGTTCAAGAATGTAGCATAAAGTCACCAGAGTTTTAGTCCAAAATTTCTGCTTCGCTTTGCTTTAATGGGTTAACATTTCAGGCAGTTCCTCATAGAACATCATAACTTCCTGGGGCATCACTACCAAAATGAGTTTGAGAATCACTGTTCTGGTGACCTTCCTGGCCCCTACCCCCCGAAAACTGCCATGTTCCTGGTTTACATAGTGGTCTTAGGTTGGACCCAACCTTTATTTCTTTTTCTTTCCTTTTTTTTTTTTAAATTATGCTCAGGAAGTGTTCTTTTTTTTTTTTTTTAAGATTTATTTATTTATACATACAAGCTGGAGTACAGGCCAGAGGTGTGGGGCGGCGAGAGGGTTCAGAGACAGAGTGGGGAGCAGAACAGGCAGATCAGAAATACACTGCTGAGGGGAGCAGCAGGCGAGGCAGGAGAGGTCTGCTGCACCATGTGGGACTCTCCCTGGCTGGGCGTCGAACTCGCTGCCGACAGCTCCACAGCGCAGCGCTCAACCGCTGCGCCACCAGGGAGGCCCCAACCTTTATTTCTTATGAAAGTATTAGACAGAGGTTCTCTCCTCTTCCCTGTAAGCATTTGAGGGACTTCTTACTCTGCAGTTTTTCTCTCTAACCCTCTTCTTCCCCTCACTCCAGACTAGGCCCACCACAGAGATGTGTTATAGAAGGACTGTGAGTCTTAGCAGGGGCTGGAGCGGGGGAGGATCTGATTGGGAAAAGTGGTCAGAATGAAGGTTGTGGTGGTAACTTAGAATTTGATGGAACAGTTTAAAGTGTTGGTGAAGTGGGCACGAGTCAGGCCATTTTGGGTGGTGAGTTAAGGAAGATAGGCTGAAGTGGAAGGAGTTATATATAGGCAGGTCGGTGGGATGAAAAGGCAACTTCAGTAAAACCAGGGGTCAGGGCTCCCTGAGGGTGAGGGACATGGGCAGTCTGGGAGAGTCTGAGTTGGGGTGAAGGGAAGCCCCCATCTTGGTAGGTGCTTTGCACCAGTAGCAGAAGCCCTGGAGCCCTCTGACAGCCAACTGGTACCTAGACCACCCTTAGGTGTCTGTGTGCTGACGATGTGCCCACAACCGGACTCAGAGCTAGCCACGCTTTGCCCAAACAATTGGTGCTGCTATTTCAGGCAGGAGGGGGCAGCATGGGTGCAAAGCAGAGCAAGGTCTGGAAAGAACATGTCCTCATCCTAGAGGTGCTGCCTGGGCCTTCTGCCTCACTCACCAAGAGGTTTTCAAACGGGCTGTGAAATCAGTTTAGTGGGTCCAGATCAGTACTTAGAAAACAAATTAAGTAGAATGGAATTGCAAAGAAAAAGATCAGTTAATACCATAGTCCTTAGAGAGAACAGCACACATTGTAAAAATACAAACATACTGTTAACTCTTAGTCGCATTGTGAAATATATAGCCTTCTGGTGTGTCACTTTGCAAATAGTTGAAGTAACACTGTTCTACTTTGTTCACCTATAAAGCACTTCTAGACTTTCTTCCCTTCATGGGGTGAGATGTTTCTGAGATGTAGACTAACAGGTTCAGGGAGTTTGACTCTTGGGGGATGAGTGGGATTGCTCTAGATCTCAGGAAGATGGGTTGCTGTTTGGAAGGCATCGCATGCCGCTTGTATGGAGGTAGAATGCAGGTCTTTCAGCTTGGGTGGCTCATTTTGATGCCAAGGTTGGGGCAGGAGTCTTGAGTTTGTTTGGCTGTGGGTATTTATGGTTATGGTGCTGTGGGCAGGGTGATTTCTGGACACCCTGTCCAGTTAAAGGATGGCATGAACAATAGGGCCAGGTACTGGATTTGGGGTCAGAATTGCACACTAGATCATCCTGTCTGGGTTATAGTTGCAACCCCTGGTTGCTTATGACCTAGGGCCCTAAACCAAGGGAAAACCTGGTTTTCCCTTCTACGAAACAGTGGTCTTGTCATCAAAGAATATGTTCTGGTAAAATGTTTATATTCACCTGAAAGGAATTTAGAGCTGGGCCTCCCTAGTAGCACAATGGGTTAAGCGCAGTGCTGTGCAGCTGTCAGTGGCTCCAGTTCAATGCCCAGCTGGGGAGATTCCCATGTGGCGCGGCAGACCTCTCCTGCCTCGCCCGCTGCTCCCCTCAGCAGTGTATTTCAGTCAGTCTGCCTGTTCTGCTCCTACTCTGTCTCTGGTGAACCCTCTCACTGCCCCATGCCTCTGGCCTGCACCCCAGCTTGTATGCAAATATAAAATACATCTTTAAAAAGAAAAAAAGGAATTCAGATCTTACTGTATACAGTAATCTCCCTCTCCCCTCCACTCCCCTCCCCTGCCTCCTTCTAGCTTGTTACTCATATTGATCAGATCTTTGTTTATTCTGTCAGTGATCAAGAGATTTAAGAGTCTTATGCCCATGATTGTGGATTTACTTACCTCTTTCAGTTCTGTCAGTTTATACTTCCATGTTCTGAAGCTGTGTTACTGACAGATTTAGAATTCTTACATCCTCCTGGGGGTTGACTTCTTTATTGTGCAACCGGTCTGTATCTTTATGAAAATCTACATAGCTGCTTTTCAGCTTTTTATGTATATATGTATATATATGGTGATATATGTATATATACATATATTTGTATATATAAATATATATGGTGTATCTTTTTAGATCAGCATATATTACTGTTTTTGTGTTTTAAGGACAGACTAACAATCTGAGCCTTGTAATGGGACTGTTCAGTACATTTGTATTTAATGGAATTGCTTATGTTTTAGTTTATATCTGCTATTTTCATCCTCATTTACTATTTGACCTGTCTGTTCTTTTTTTCCCTCTCCTGTCTTGCCTTCTTTTAAAATATCAGAGATGACGTATACACATTTTATCTTTCTTAGCTGTGTGCTATACATTCTTCTGCTATTCTTTTAGTGATTACTCTCGAAGTTATTGTGTGCATATTTATTTTCTGCAGTAAGTGGTTAGTTTTACTATGTCCCCAATAATGCTAGGACCATAGAACACTTTAAATTCATGCAGTTTCTTCTTTTTTGGGTATGTGTTAATATGGACAAATATTTTATTTCTACATGACTTATGTTGTGTATTCGAGTTATTAAGATAAATTAAATCACACAAAATATTATTTCTCTGTATGGCCCATGTGAATTCAGATTTATCCACAAATTTACCCATTTTGTATTTCTCTCTACACTTCTGTAATCATATTTGTTATAATTTTCCTTTTTTCTGAAAATCCCCTTCTCTATTTCTCTGAGTTTACTAATCATTGCTTCTGTATTTATTTGTGTGAAAATATCTTGTTTTATTTTAGACGGTATTTTGGCAGGACATAATATTCCATTTCTGAAATTATTTTTTTTAAACACTGACACTGTAATTCTGTTGTTTCTGTTGAAAAGTTAGCTCTCCATTTTGTTGCTGCTTCTTTGAAAGTAACATGTATTTTTTGTCCTCTCTCTGCTTTTAAGATTTCCATTTTGCTTTTGGTTTTCAGTAGTTTGACTGTGATGTGTGTGGATGATTTGGTTTGTATTTATCCTGCATGGGGTTTGCAGAACATTTTGAATCTGGGACTTGATGTCTTTCACCATGTTTGGAAAATTCTGATCATTGCTCAAATATTTCTTCTGCCTATTGTCTCTCTCCACTCCTTGGGGGTCCCAGTCAGACATGTTAGATCCCCTCTTTTGTCCTGTGTGTCTTCGATATGCTTTTCTCTATTTTGCATCTTTTTTCATTTGTGCTTCAATTTTATAGGATCAGCAGGGATGACTTACCATCTCCTCTATCCCTTTGAAGTGAGGGAGAATTTGATGATCATAGAAATGAGCCTTTAACAGATAAGATAGGCACTGGAGAAAACCTGTGCAAAGGAGGTGAGCATGCTTTATGCATAGCTCTGAGGTGTTACTGGACCTTGGCCCAGGACTTCACAATCCATGTCATTAAGGCACAGGCGAAGAACAACACTTAGTAAGGGAAGAAGGAAGACAGAGAGGAAATAAAAAGTGAAGAAATAGGAAGAGATGAAAATGTTTAGATTCTGTGTAGAAAGGATTTTGAAATATGTTATATGGAAACACATGCTAGCATGAGAGGATATGTTGGGGGACCAGGAAGAGTATAGGGACCAGACCCTTGAGATTCTATAATTTTTTTAAAGGGTACTTCCAGTTAAGGGACTGTCACTTCTGAAAAGTAATTTGCTATAAAAAATAGTTTGTGAGACCCTGTCGGGTTTCTTCAGCGCAGGATATCATAAGAGTGTTCTCTCTCTCTTTTTTTTTACATAATGCTCACTTTATTTATTTATTTATTTATTTTTTAAATATAATAGATATTTATTTTTGTTATTCGTATCTTTTACATTATTATGTATTCCCCATAAGTTACCCACCACCTGTTCACCTGTGGAGCCTTCACCATAGTCCTCCGTGCTCCCCTCCTCCCCCCGTCTTGAGCCCTCCCCCTCCCCTCCTTCCCTGCTGAATGTCGCTTTCTTATTTGGCTCCCCTATATTCCTGTTATAAGTGAAACCATTCGATATTTTTCTCTTTCTTTCTGGCTTATTTCACTGATCATGATCCCCTCTAGGTCCATCCATGTTGCTGCGAATTGCATGTGTTTGTCTTGAAGATGTGGTACATATACACAATGGAATACTATTCAGCATTCAAAAAAGAGTGTTCTCTCTTACATTAGACATTACATTAGACAACCTAAGTGACCGCGTTGCTGATGGCTGTTGTTGCTTAATTTTCTTAAGATTCTTGTACACTTGGGATATTGCTAACACTGGTCAACAAATTTTTACAAAAGTCATGTTACTGAAATAAAATTAGTCATTTCGTGTCAATTTGTATGTGCTCAACACAAATATGACAGTCAAATTCTAATTTTGGCTCTAGTTTTTTTGTAATCTGCAATAAATTGATGTTTACATCACGAAATGCATGCCAGTAGTAATAGGCCTACGGTCAATATCTGTAAAAAATCAAGTCATAGACTACTTAGATTTCTTCGCTTGTCTCTTGTACAGCTGTTCAGGAATAGAATAGATGGAAGACGGTTTCCATTGTGCAAAAGCACAGCCTTAAGACTCAGTTTCGAAGAGTCTAGAAATAGTCTCCATTCTTGTGGGTCATGAGTGATTTCTAAGCATTCATGAGGCTCTCAATATTGGAACAGAATACCAGAGTACTTTCCTTTCTGAAGAAAAGCTCCAATTGCTGCTGGTGCTTTCAATAGACAGTACTTATGACATCTTTTAGAAGATTCCATTGTTGGAGTTTTGATCCTAGCAATTCTGCCTTGTTCTTGGATAAGTCCAAATCACAAACCAGGTCATTTAGTTCTTCCTGTGTTAGTTGTGTGGGGTTGATGATGCACCACAGTGAAAAGCTGGATCACTGCATGATGATGGAACGGGAGAAGAGCAGGTCAGCTCACCCTTGTCTTCATCAGATGAATCAAGATGAATCAAGAGAGTATTCTGCTGGAAGTTCTGGAATAGGAAGTCCCTCACCATGTGGAACTGGTCTCAATGCAGACGGAATGTTTGGGTAGGCTCTTCTCGACTTTTGCTTCGTTATTCCACTGGAAAGAGGAGGAACCAAGCAGAAGTAACAGTCTTTTACGTGGTTGCTCCACACCATGTGAACTGCAAACGGCATTGATGGTCTTTTGCCATTTCACCACTGTGAAAGCTGTGTTGGACATGTAGCACAGCATATATGTGGGGCGCAAGGCTTGTCTTGGTCACCAACTTTGCATCCGAAGAAAAGACGATAAGCCTTCTTCACTTGAGAAGTGATACTTTTCTTCTGGTTGGCAAATGTCACTTCCCCACAAATAGAGCAGAAATTGTCCACACTATTAACACGCTTTTGAGGCATTACTGTTCTGCATTGTGCCTAAATTGATAAAATCCTAACAGTTCTATGGAACAGTAGCTTCAACTATCTTGCACAGTCTGAAATATTTTCAGTGCTCAACCTTTCCGACAGGGCTTTCTGTAGTGCACTGCTGACGTCAGCTTACTTCAGCAGCCACCTGGCAGTAGTATTGCATTGCATCAGAAAATGATGCAATCAACTCTGGATGATGTGTGCATGATGGTATTATGCAATGCAATGCAATATTACCTCATTCTAGGCTGATTTAGGATGTTGTTGCAGTCCTACTGGATAAATTTACAGGGTGAAACATATAAAATGAATGATATGAAATATCTTCAAAACGAGAGCTAATAAAAAATGTTCAGGGTTATATTCATATTCAGCCCATCAATATACTACAGATTAAGGCCTTTTTAAGTCAGTAATGATCTCACTGTTGACTAGTGTAATTTATCAGCAACAAAACCCTTTCTGGTAATTATTAGGTTCCTTCTTTCCTATGCTTTTGTGTCCCCTCAACTCAGTGGTAAAATTAAAAACAAAGAAATAATTGGGTGAACGTGCATAGTTTGGTTATTTAAATTTTTTTTTGCCAAGCACGAGTGTTTAAAACAAAGTAAGACAAAACTACCATCAACTATTATCATTCTTTTATTTTTCCTTTTTAAAGGACATATTAACAATGCAGAATACAAAGGGCGGTAAACTGAAAAATAATTTTGTGGTAGTTTCGGACACTGATAGAGACCTGCTGTGGCTTCCTGGGCCTGCAGAGCTGTCCTTGGTGGTGGTCCCATGGGGCCGCCTGGCGGCGGGCGAGGCAGCAGCACCCAGTGCCCCACCTCTGCTCCTAATACCCTGTTGTTGACTTACCTGAGGCCACGCTCCCTTCCCGCCCCCTTGAAGTGCGTTGTCAGCAGACTTCATTTTTGTTGAGAGGGCGAAGATCCGAGGTCCTTGGGCTCACAGGGCCTCTGCGAGCTCTCGGCTTTGCTCTGGACTTCCTTTCTTGGGGTGGCAAACAGTGACCCAGCTTGGCCACCTGGTCTCCTGAGGGTTTGTGCCATACACCCTTTATTTTCCTGTAGAAGCTAGTGGTTCTCTGGCTTTGAGACAGCAAGATAGACTTGCTGCAGGCCACACCCTTGGCAGTGGTGGGAACAGGGCTCCTGTTTTTACCAGAGCACACTTTAGAGGGCCTTCTATGGCAGTTTTGTCTGCTTAGAAGCGCTGTGTGGGAGGTTGGAGCAGTTATTATCATCTCTGGTTATAGATAAGGAAGCTGAGTCCCAGTTGTCCAGGGCCAGGGGCCTGTAAGCAGTGCCCCCTCCCTGCTGCCCGCAGAGGCGCTGCATGGGTCTTCCCTCCCCCACTGGTCCAGTTCTGGGCATGGGGAGCTGCAGGGGGATTCCTCTGCGCTTTCCTTGTTCCCATGCTCCGGGCTGCAATCCAGCCCCTGGGGCCCTTCCCAGGCTGGGTTGGGCGGAGGACACAGGTGGCGAGAGGTGTACTGAATGACGATAAGGATTCAAGAATAGCTGGAGGCAAAGGTTAGTATCCTGTCCCCCATCCCTTTCTGTATAGACTCTCTTTTCTTATCAAATCTGGAAGATGGTTTGATTTCTAATAAAAGCCAGGGCTTAATACAGTGCCTGGCACCTAGTGCTGTGTGGGTGGGCGTAGTTTTATCCTTAGGTAGCTCTTTGCCCCTTGCTCCTGCAGGGAAACTCCCTGGAGCCTGGCTCGTAAACATGCCCGGGGGTTCTGGCAGGTGAAGCCAGAGCCACGGGGAATGTTGACTTACTTCGCCCTGCTCCTTGGCACCTTTCCCCAGGCCTCCCTACCCGAGGCCCTGTTTGTTGGAATGGGTTTTGTTTTTCCCTTTTGGTAACCTCTGGTGCTTGACTGGGTACAAGTCCAGTGGCTACTCGAGGGACGCCCTCATTTGGCTCTGACGACTGCCAGGTCTGCCAGGGAGGAAGGGGCCAGGTGGGTGACCTGGGCTTACAGAGCCACAGGGAGCAGGCCCACAGCCCTGTGTGCTGCTGATTTGGGGAGAGCCCTGCTCCCCAGCACTACCCCTTCATCTCTTGACTGAAAACCACTTGGAAAGAAATGTTAGGAACTTTCTTAGAAGAGGCTGGTGCAGCCTTGCAGGCTAGGATGAGAGTTGGGCTGCCTCATGGTTTTGGGTCACAGAGCCCGTTCTGTGGCTAGTTTTCCTGCAGTGCTTGCTAGTAGGTGTGCAGGCCAAGCTGGGCCCAAGCGTAGGTCAAAACACAGAGAGGTACACTGTCCTGGGGACTGTGAGGCAGAAGGGCCAGGGCTGACACATGGGGTGTAGGTGAGCACGGGCTTGTGTGTCCTCAGCGGGCCATGGGGAATGGAAGCAGACTTGCCCATCATCCAGGAGTTGCCGTTGGGCACCACTGTTCTGGGAGAAGGAAGTAGCCCCTGGGCCCTGCCCTTCCCTCTCAGTGAGGTTCTTAGAATCATTTTAAACTCACCCAGGGTGGGGGTGATGGGAGAACTGGTTTATCTTGATTCACTGGAGCAGAGCGCCTGAGGCCAAGGTCAGGACTGGCAGGCTGGCAGGGCCTGCTTTCAGCACCTGGCTACTGTGTGGAGCTGTCAGTTGGCAGTACTTTGGGCCTGGCACTGGGCTGGTCCTGAGGGAGCTCATGGGCCACAGCAAGAGCCTGAGGTCTCCTCTGTGGAATCCTCTCTCGGTGATTTATTAAATGACAGATCGCTGCCTTGGAGAGCTTTGGCTCTGTCTGGTCAGCCTAGAAATGACCATCGCATGGGGGGGGGGGCTGGAGGAGAAGCTTGGGGGCTACATCTGTCTGCAGAGGCAGTGACCAGTCCAGGTAACCTTGGACACTCTCTGCCTCTTTTACAGGTGTGTCTTTGGACCTGATGTAGGTAAAGCAAAATCTCGATGCAGAATGACATTGGTGAAGGTCACTACATTTTGAAGATTATCCCTTATTTTGCTAAGTCACGTGGCGTGCTGGGTAGGATGGAGGTCGGCAGACTGAGGAGAATTAATGTTTAATGAAAGACTCTGCTCCCAGCTCTGCACCCAGTGCCCTCCAGAGCTGGGCAGCGAGTGGTCAAAGAGAAAACATGACCCTGGACCGTCTGGCCCAGTACTCCAAGATGTCCTTGATGGGTCCTAGGCTTACATCTGAGGGCCGTTTCCAGATGACTGTGCCTTCTCCCTGAGCTTTCTCTGCCCTTGTGCTGCCCTGTCTGCAGCCACCGGCCTTGGGGGCCCTGCACACTTGCAGTGTGGCTGGTTCAGAGATGCTGTGTGTCAGGCACGCGGGACTTGAAGACTCAGCATGAGAAAAAGTACAGTATTCCTAACAACATTTATATTGAGTGAAATGGTAATGGTAATATTTGGGTATATTGGGTTAAATAAAATATATTAGAATTCACTTCACATACTTTTGCCCCTTTTGAATATGGCTACTGAAAACTGAAAATGATATGTGTGGCGGTCAGTGTGTTTCTAACTGGCACTCTGGTCTAACCGTTTCGGGGAGCGGCGGTGATAACACTTTTGGCACCACCTGTGCCCACCCTGGTGGGGGCTCTCTGCTCTTGCTGTAGTGGTTTGGTCCCCACAGCTACCGGGGAGGCAGGGCTGCTGTTGAACCTGCTGAAGTGTAGCCTGCACAATTGCATGGTGGGTAAAACGTGTCACAAAAACATTTGTTAAAACTAGTTTATCTTTTGAGTTGGAACATTTATTTCTCATTAATCAGTTTTTAAGTGTACTCAGTGATACTTTGATAAAAGTAATACATAATCTTTGTAGAAAAATGGGAAAATGTAGAGGCATAAGCAGGTTTCCACGCCTGGTGTTGAGCCTGCTGCTGCCCTGCTGGCCTCTTGGCTCCGCTAATCCTGGGCCTCTCTGGTGTCTGCCTGGGGCCTGCTGTCCTGTGGGCGTGGTAGGTGTGCTCGTGGGTGCGCCTTTCTCTGCTCGCCTGTGAAGCGAGGATGGTGTGGAAGTGCAGGAAATCAGTCCTGACTCAGGATCTTGGGCTTTTTTTTGTGGCCTCAGTGGCACCTGTTGGACAGTTGGGGTTATCCTGGTCTGACATCTGGACAAATGAGGTGTAATGAACTTTGATTTAGAAGGCTGCAAATGGGGAGGAGGGTCTGGTTCCCCGTTGTCCTCAGACCACCCCAGGTGGGTAGGGTTGGGACCTTCCAAGCTACGTGGGGGCTGCAGCCCGAACGCCTGCGAGTCCCCAGGGCTTGGATGGGAAACGTCCACCTTTTGCTTTTGCGAATGTTCCACCCCCACTGGAGATTGTGTTAGCTGCTCTTGCGGTGCCTTTCCTTCCAGTTCGGTGAGTTAAACGAGAGATTCTAGATACGGAGGCTCCTTCGCGAAGGTTGACGCAGTGGCTGCCTTCCGAGGAGGGCGCCCCTTTGCTCTCAGGACATCCATGACCCAGACCGTTCCTGGTCCAGTTTCCCACTTGCGCTGGGGCCTCCCAATGGGGTTCGCAGTTGGTGATGGTTCTGGGGTATGTCTCTGTGTCCCACCAGCCCACAGACTGGCAAAGGTGATGAATGATGGGGACGCACGGAGGTTTTTTCATTGAAAGCACTTACCTTGAGTCAGCTCTCTACAAACAGCAGCTGTGCATCTCCCACCCGTCTCCCCTTCAGATGCGTCCTTGTGGTTCCCTAGTGAGCTGAGGGGGCAGCATGTGAGGGGCTGCGCTGAGCCTCGGGGCGGAGAGGGAGTGGGCAGCTCCCACCCCGCACGAACGACCGGTACCCTCTCTTCTTCCTTGCAGGTCTGGCCGTGGGTCTGGGCTTTGGGGCACTGGCTGAAGTCGCCAAGAAGAGCCTCCGCCCTGAGGCCCCCACAGGTGAGCTGACCCTTGGCACTGGGAGTGGCGATGGCCCCCGGCCCCCAGCATTCCCAGGGCATTGGCCTCAGGCGCGCCGTTCACCGCGTATTCTCTAAACGTCCGCCTGGGGCTGGCTGAGGCCTGAGGTCCTTTCCGCCCCCTTCCGCACGCTGACCTGTCCTGGCTCACCCAGCCCTTTTTGGCTCTTCTGGTACCGACTCTGCTCCCGAGATCGTTGGAGGCTTTGGGACCCCAGGGCTCCCCACTCAGCTGTGGATGAGGGGTGTGAGTAATAGAGGGACAGACCCTGACTGGGGAGGCCAACCCCCTTCAGTCCTCTCTTTTGCAGTGCCTCTGCCCCCTGCCCTTCCAGGGTCTCTCTCACAGGGTCAGGTCAGAACAACCCCCTGACCAGGTGTGGGGGGGCCCTCTGGAGAGTGCTCTGCAGTTGGGTTGCTCCCTAGCCTGGGGTGCTCATGATGCTGTGCTGGGGGGCTGGGGGGGGTTGCCAGGGGCTCTACCATTTGCCTACCTGCCCCTCCTCCAGACTTGTCCAGGTTGGGGGGACAGGCTAGGTGGGTATAGGGGGATTTCCCTTTAGTGGGGTCCTGGGGGCTGTTGAGATCAGCGCTGACATAGCCTGATTGGTGGATTTCTCAAAATAAATTTAGTATTTCGAGCTGGTTTTCCTTGCCCCTGACCCATTCAGCAGATGTCAGCTCGTTCTATATTCCATACCTCCTCGCCTCTTCTGTGGGGGCCGAGTGACTCCCCACTGTCTGGCTGTCTGCAGTGCCTGAAGCCCTGCCAGCCTGTGACCTGGCTCCCCTGGCGGCTCTGAGAGGGCCTGGGCAATCCCGCTTCTCCCATGAGAAACACTCATGTGGACGAGTGACCTTCCAGAGAAAGGGCACAGGCCTGTCCCCACAGGCCCCTGAACACGGGCCCGTCCTTAGAGCGGGCCGCAGGACAGAGGGTTTAGGGGTATTTTTAGCGTTGATGCCGAGATACTCTGGGGAATGGAGCCTGGGCTTCTGAGCACAAGACGCCAGCTCGCCCCGCATGGCCCCTCCCAGCCCGCCCCGCCCGCAAGCCGGCTGCTTTCTATCAGGTCCCTCCAAGCGGGGAAGAGGCTAGGCTGTCTTCAAGGTTACAGCAGTTGTCCTCTGTCAGAAAGAGTGGTGACCCTGGGCTCAGGGTCAGGGTCCCGGGTACCATTAGCCCGAGAGCAGGCCCTGGGGCCTGTGGCCTGGGGGACGCCCCCCACTCGTCCAGCTGTCCCAGGAGGGCCTCTCAGCAGGACATGCCCATCAGGACCCCGGCTGCCCCGCTGCCCCAGGTCATTCTCAGAGCAGCCGTGCCAGGACCTCTGCTGGCTGTGGCGAGGGGCCGCAGGGAAAGCCCTAGAGGGCTGGCATTGTCCCCAACGCCAAGGAGCACTGTATCAGCCCAGGGGTGTTTCGTGTGTGCCACAGGTCCCCTCCCCCGCCCTGGAGCGGGGCTTCTGCTTCCCTCCCTCTGGCACCTTTAGGGACACAGGCCCACAGGGCAGAGTGGACATAGAGGGGTTGCCCTTCCCTGGGCCGTGACCCTCTGCTGCTGTCCAAGGTGAAGAGTGCGCTGGAACCCTGTCTGGCCCGGCTGTCCTGACCTGCCCCTGCCCAGGTGCCCCCCGCCCCCTGGGCCTCATGGCCTCTTCCTACAGAGTTAAAATCTCTCACCTTCTCACAACTCCCTGCTGTCTGGGACCCCAGGAGTGAGCCCTCCACACCGCTGTCCTGAGATGTTGGCGGATTTGTGTGTTCGCCCTCAGGCCTCCCTTCTGCAAATGCTGCATCCCCAGGGCCTTTAGTTCTTGCACTCACACTGTCCCCACCGCCCTGGTCTGTCAGAGCCAAGCTTGACGCAGCCTGGAGCAGAGGGCGCTGGCATCTGGCCGCCTCTCCTCTCTCTGTGGGACCTCGCTCACTCTCACTCCAAGTAAAGTGCCGGGCGCTGGGGGAAGCCCTTGAGGTGCTTCTGACCTAATGGGGTTCACAGGACAGAGGGCAGCAGACACTGTCATGGGGCTGGAGGCCCAGGGAATGGGGCAGGGAGGAGTCAAGGGAGGCAGAGGGAGCGCTGGAGCAGGCCAGGGCCCCCCCAGAGCCCTGCACCGTTCTGTCCCCACATCAGGCCAGACTGCTGAGGTTGGGGGTGGGGTGTGATAGAGCCTGTCCCCTTTCCCACTGCCCCTCCCCTTGCTCCCTGCTGTTGGCTGCAGGACTTTCTGGCCTCCCTGCATCCTCTCTGAGTCATCACCCGAGTATACTGGGCAAAGGGGTCTGCACCCCTGAAGTCACTGAAGTTCACCTGGCGCCAGCTGGCTGGGAAGGCCTCTGTGGGCAGCGGGGAGAGGGAAGGGCTGACTGGCCCATGTGCTGTCCTTGACCCTGAGCTCCTCTCTGGACAGTACTATCACTGCAGCCTCCTGGCCTGATGAACGTGCAGTGACCCTCAGGGTGCTGATGACCTTTGTCCAGTACACTGGGCAGTGGGACCGTGGCTTGGCACACCTCACCTGGGTGCTGCTGGTTGGATCCCTCCAGGTCCCTCCCCATTGCCTGCCCCTTACCTCCAGCACACCATGCCCCAGGGCCGGATAGAGGGCGAGGCCCCATGCAAGTGTGTGCAAGTGAGCGCGGGGGCGGGGTCGTGGAGCCTGGCCGGGGAAGACACAGTGTCAGGGAGGTGGCTTGGGCCCTACGGACAGCTTGGCTGGTTCCATAGACACGCGGGGGAAGCAGACAGTAACCGAGCGCCACGTCGGACTGTGCTGGGTTTTTCACATCACACTTTGCACTTAGGCTCCCTGATCCCAGCCAGGTGGAGAGGCGGGAGGGCTTCCCCAGGGCCCCCTCTGGCCCCCCCTCTGGCCAGCGCTTTCTGGGGTCCCTGGAGCTCTTCTGCCAAGCCTCTTCCTTCTCTTGCCCCTGGCCCATCCCTGAGGCAGTGCAGTGGGGTGAGACCGCCAGACTCCCTGAGCCGTGACCCTCCTGTCTGCAGGGAAGAAGGCCGTGCTGGATTCCAGCCCCTTCTTGTCCGAGGCGAACGCGGAGCGCATCGTGAGCACGCTGTGCAAGGTGCGCGGGGCGGCGCTCAAGCTGGGCCAGATGCTCAGCATCCAGGGTGAGTGGGGCTGGTGGCGCCCCCGAGCCCTGCCGGGCATGGACTGCGGGGCGGGGGGCGGCTGCCCGAGCAGGAGTGGGGGAGCCACAGGGCTTCGCCCCCCTTGGGAGGTTTCCTGCCCACTGGCTCCTCATGCTTGAATCCTGGCTGTGAGCAGTCTGGGGTATTTCAAAATAGTTTCTTAAATAGTAACCCACAGTGGGTTTTGTTTTTCTTTTTTCTGGGTATTTCAAGTTTGGCTCAAGAGTCCTGCTGCCCTCCCCCACTCCTGTAGTGAGAGGGCGCTGGTGGGGGAGCTCACAAGGCCTGCCCTGTGTGACCCTGTGGACAGGGGGTGGGGGCTCCCATGGAGGAGAGGCAGTGGCTGAGGAGGAGACTGGCTCAGTGTGGTCCCAAGAGCAGAACTGGGTTTTGGGGAGCCTCAAGGCTTCCCAGGCTGCCCCCAGGGAGAACACGGTGAGAGCGTTCCGCACAGGCAGGCAGATGGGCCTGCTGACCTGCCGCGCGTGAGATGGGGCAGCACTCAGGCTGCGTTGGTGCCCGGGGCTGGCAGACCCTCTGACAAGTGGGCAGTGTGTATCTGAGGTCCTTTGACGCTCAGCCCCCCCCCCCCGACTCCAGGAATTCCACGTCCAGGGACCTCTTAAAGGAGGGCCGCTGCGCAGTCCTGGGAGCACGGGAGCTCGGGGCAGCCTCGCTGGGGCCCTCGGCGGTGGAGGAGCTCACAGCAGGGCGGCCGCAGCCGGGAGCACCGGGCGGGGATTCTGGGTGGCACGTTAGGCACCCTCTGACCACGCCACTTCAAAACACCTCTGAGAGTGATCCTACCGCGTTAGGAGACACTGTGAGGAAAGCGGTTTCCACTCGGGGCGACTGCAGTCATGAAACATTCATAGAAAAAGTTAGAAAAAATGTTTTCTATGGGTAGATTATGGGTGTTTTTAACATTGTACTGTACTGTATTTCCTAAATTTGGTTTTTTTATTTATAGTCATATAAAGCTATACCTGTTATACCTAAGAAATCCACCCCCGTGGGTCACTGCTGACCTGGAGAGCCACGGCACACACTGCCCCTGCCCCCCAGGAGCAGACCCCCCACCAGGGCTCACGGCAGACCCCAAATTGATGGTGGGTGGGTGTGGTCTTTGGCCTCGGCGTGCACATATCCAGGCCAGTGACCCTGTGTCCTGTCTGGACCTTTGTCCCCAGCGTGAGGGGCCTCTGTGCCAGGTGAGACAATCCCCTGGTTCTCGGAGGACTCAGGCTGTGTGGCTGGGCCTGGGCCTTGGCCCCGAGCCTCAGGTCGCAGCGTGTGGAGGGCAGAGCAGTGTCTCGCTCCCTCCCAGGAGCTGGCGCTGCGGCTGCTCTCTTGGGGGGCTCCCTCCCAGAGGGGTTAGCCCTCTGCTCGCCTGCCTTCCAGATGATGCTTTCATCAACCCCCACCTGGCCAAGATCTTCGAGCGGGTGAGGCAGAGTGCAGACTTCATGCCGCTGAAACAGATGACGGTGAGGCGGGCGGCGCCTCCTGTCCGTGCGGGGCGGAGGGTGGGCGGCGGCTGCCCAGTGGCCAGGCTGTGCTCACGGCCCCTCCCTGGCTTCTCCTTCCAGAAAACTCTCAACAACGACCTGGGCCCCAACTGGAGGGACAAGCTGGAGTACTTCGAGGAGCGACCCTTTGCTGCAGCCTCCATCGGGCAGGTGCACCTGGCCCGCATGAAGGGCGGCCGTGAGGTGGCCATGAAGATTCAGGTAGGCGCCCATGTGGGCGCTGCGCCACGGGGGGCTTCAGAGGGGGCCGGGCTGCGTGGGGTGGGCAGGTCGCCCAGGAGGGCCTGCGCCTGCGCCCCCAGGCAGTGCTTGGTCAGCTGTGGGTGCAGGAGAGTATGGCGAGTCCTCACTGGCTTCTTGGAAACTGCACCTTCCAGTGAACCGACTGTCATGAAGGCAGGTTCTCCGGCAGCAGTTTGCTCAGTGTGGGTTGGGGTTTTTTTTCTCGTTATAAGGAACAGGCACCATGTGAGGCCCTGCTGTATGTGCTGAGTGACGGGGGTGTAGCAGCCTCCCTGCAAGATTGGTTTGGGGGGTCCAGGGATGGGCGAGAGTGCTTGTTGCGAGGCCTGAGCTGCGGGGATGTGGGCCCTGGGTTGGAGGGGGGGGCAGATGGTGGAGAATGTGTTGTGGCTCTGGCTCTCTTGAGGAGTGGGGTCTGGGCGGGACGAAACTGGGGGGCTGGTGGGTGGCAGGGAGCAGGGGTCCCTACGAGGGCCCTGCCTTGTCTGCCCGGGATGCCCCCTCTCGCCCCCTCCAGTACCCTGGTGTGGCCCAGAGCATCAACAGTGATGTCAACAACCTCATGGCCGTGCTGAACATGAGCAACGTGCTTCCGGAAGGTCTGAGCCGGCTGCCGGTCAAGGGCAGGAGTTTGGGACGGGCCCCGGGGACCCACGGGAGGCCTCCCTGCGGAGCCCCCAGCCCGCCCTGATGCCCTCCTCCCTGGCCCAGGCCTGTTCCCCGAGCATCTGATCGACGTGCTGAGGCGGGAGCTGGCCCTCGAGTGTGACTACCTGCGAGAGGCTGCCTGTGCCCGCAAGTTCAGGTGCAGCTCCTGGCTGGGCCCCAAAGCTGGGCAGCTGGGCACAGGCCCATTGCCTGTTCTCACAGGGGGAGGGAGGGCCCTGTAGGCCGCCCCTGGGTAGGTGTGAAGGCCTCTGACTCTGAGAGGCCGGCGGCTGTGGTTGGGGCTTGGGGCCGTGGCCACGTCCTGCCCAGTGCCCAGCAGGCTGTCCCCTTTGTCCTGTGTCGCTGCCCGGGTGGGTGGGCTCCGTGCCAGGGTGTGACCTCCGGCCTCTCCAGGGAGCTGCTGAAGGACCACCCCTTCTTCTATGTGCCTGAGATCGTGGATGAGCTCTGCAGCCCCCACGTGCTGACCACAGAGCTGATTTCAGGCTTCCCCCTGGACCAGGCGGAGGACCTGAGCCAGGAGGTCCGCAACGAGGTGTGTCTCACAGTGGCCTTGGGACACTCCCGGTGGGGTGATTCTGGCACTGGGGCCAGCGGGGAGGAAGAACAGGAGGCTGCTGTGCGCCCTGCCCAGGTGGCTCTCTGGGAATTGAAACCGTCCTCTAGGTGGGAAGGGGGTGCTGGGGGGAAGATGAAGAGAACAGGGGTCAGGCTTCCCTGGCCCCAGACTTATGGGACACCAGGTGGCCTGACGCTGCTGCGACTGGGCCCCCCACCCCTGCCTGCCCACCCCAGATCTGCTACAACATCCTGGTCCTGTGCCTGAGGGAGCTGTTCGAGTTCCACTTCATGCAGACGGACCCCAATTGGTCCAACTTCTTTTATGACCCTCAGCTGCACAAGGTGAGCCCCTGGGGAGGGGCACGCAGCGTGTGCCCGAGGGCTTCACTGGCGTAGGTTGGTGAAGCCCTTAGGTGGGGTTCTGAGGTGTGGGGTCACCGGCCCTGTGGCTCCATCCTTCCTGGCCCCTGTTCTCACCAAGGACCCCCAGCGTTGACCTCCCCTGGTATTGCCCATTCCCAGGTGGCTCTTCTGGACTTCGGGGCATCTCGGGAATTTGACAGATCATTCACTGACCTCTACATTCAGGTAGGGGTGAGGGGAGGCCTGGCCTCGGCCGTGCTTTCCTGGGGGCTTGGAGGGGAGGGAGGATGATCGGCTCAGGTCCTGTGTGCCTGCCTGTCCCAGCGTCGGCGTCAGTGGGGGGCCACCACCCGTCTGGCTGCCAGCACTGGCTGTGGCCCCAGGGCCAGGGGCGTTGAAGAGAGGAAAAGAAAGGATGGAAGTGGGGCCGGGTGGCATTGGCATTGGCGGGGAAGGGGCAGGTGGCGGCTCCCAGGGGCTCACTGCCTCTGTGGGTGTCCTGCGCCTCCCCCAGATCATCAGGGCCGCTGCGGACAGGGACAGGGAGACGGTGCTGAAGAAATCCATAGAGATGAAGTTCCTCACTGGCTATGAGGTCAAGGTGAGCGCTCCTGGACTCTGCAGCTCCCCACGGCTGGTGGTTGAGGCACAGCCGCAGGGGACAGCGTCCCTCTTTGTGGGGAGGGTGGACTGTGGACTATTTTCCCTTTGAAATCTTTCACGTGGAACCTCAGTTCCTAACTGGTTTGTAACTCATGTAGAGGCTGGAGTTCCCAGGATGGCAGGGCCGGGGGGCAGAGGGGTGGCCCTGCGAAGCTCCTCTGGCTGCCGAGATTTGTCCCTGGCCTGGAGCTGAGCTTTGGCGAGGGAGGTGGTGGGCAGACCCCAGCTCCCGCGTCCATGGCCCCAGGGGGGAAGGGTGAGCAGAGCTGGGAGGAAATTTAGCAGGTCTTTAAGGAGAGAGGCAATGAGTGGTCTCTCCCGTTACCCAGAAGCCTCAGAAAGCAGCACTTCTTTCCCTGACGGTGGGAAGGGTGGAGGAGACCCCATCTTGGGTCTGGGTCCTCCACGGTCAGGATCGTTAGGATCACCTCAGCCGCCATGGTGACTCAGCGTCTGGCGAGACTGAATGTGGGCGCCCTCAGGCAGGTTCACCCCTTTTGTCTCAGGAGCCTAGTTCGTGTCTCTGCAGTTTTCCTGACCCCTGCTGGTCTCAGTTTATGCGCCACTTACCTTTATTTGAGCTTCAGACAGACGCAGCCCAGCCCTGCACTTCAGATCGGAGCTCAGTGGTGAGCCCTGTGCTGGGAAGCCCAGGCTGTGGGCACTCTTGAATCTTGTCACCTTTCACCTGCCTCCAGGCCATGGAGGATGCCCACTTGGATGCCATCCTCATCCTGGGGGAGGCCTTTGCCTCTGAGGAGCCCTTTGACTTTGGCACCCAGAGCACCACTGAGAAGATCCACAGCCTGATCCCGATCATGCTGAAGCACCGTCTCATCCCTCCTCCCGAGGAGACCTACTCCCTGCACAGGAAGATGGGGGGCTCCTTCCTCATCTGCTCCAAGCTGAAGGCGCGGTTCCCCTGTAAAGCCATGTTTGAGGAGGCCTACAGCAGTTACTGCCGGAGGCGGGCCGAGCAGCAGTAGCCTGGGCTTCGTCAGGGGACCTCGCTGTGCAGACCGAAGCCCCTGGAGGCCGGGGGCGGGGAGCAGGGTCAACGCCTTCACTGCTAAGGGGGTGGCAGCCCTGAGGGCAGGGGAGGCTGCTGGGCCCCACTGCCAGGCTCGTGCTGGGTGTTCACTGCTGGCTGGGTGTGGGCCGAGAAGCCCGGGAATGAAACGGAAACCCCAGCTACTTTGTCGTGATCTACTAGTTTAGTCATCCTGAAATAACGCTAGAGAGAAAGGCAATTTTATTATTTTCTTTTTGTAATAGGGTTTTGCCGTCTAATGTGAATGTCAACGTTAGCAAAAGATGAGCATATACACTTGGAATCCCTGCCACCAAAAAAGCAAAACCAAAAAAAAAAAAAAAAAAAAAACCACCAACAGAGCTTTTTTGGACTTTATTGACTGTCGTAGAAGACTCGTGTATGTGTTTCTAGAATGAGATTTGCAGTTTCTGCTCTTTTCCTTTCCAGACTGTGGTCTGGAACTGGGGGAAGTGCTGCTCTGAGCATTGCCAGCAAGTACTATTTAACCAGGTTAAGCTTTTTTGACAACTGGAAGGTTCCAGAGAACTGCTGCATGCTCGGGGAGAGTCAGGCGGCTCTCTCAGTGCTGGAAGCTGCGTGGGTGAGGGGCCTCCCCCCACTCCAGGCTCAGGCCTTGGTAGAGGGAGATGAGCGCGCAGCATCACCTAGCTAGGCGCTGTTAATCTTTGTACAATTCTTGTAATCGTCTGATTTACTTGTTAAATTAAAAAACAAAACAGCCACCCAGCACCACGGCGTTAATTCTTCTGCTTGTAAAGGGATGGTCAGCACCACGTCCTCGTCCCGCCTCCAGATGCTGCTGTGGTTGGCACCTGTTCCTGGCACAAAGCTCTTGTGCCAACCTGGGAGACTTAGCCCACATCCATCATCAGAGCGGGGGGCAGGGGAAGAGGGGACAGCTGCGTGTCACTTCAGGTACACCCAGGGCCATGTACCCATGTGGGAAATCCACAGCTGCTCGGGACACCAGAAGGAGACACGGACGCATGTAACACCCACCGGCAGAGTCAGCGCCCAGCCAGTGAGACTTCTGGAAATGGGGCTTTTTCTGAAGTGCACGTAACACCTAACCTGGGAAACCTGGAAAAGTGAGCAGTACCACTGACAGACTGCAGGGCTCCAAAATAGGTTCTCGTAGCAGTTTTTTAAGGGTTCTTCAAATCTGTAAGATATTGGGACTAACAGGAACAGACCTGCTGGAAGCTGCAACGGAGGGAGAGGTTGGGGCAGGGGGCGCTTCAGGAGAGGCGGTGGGGCTACTGAGGGTTAGCTCTGAGGCCCAGCGGCTGCTCTCCCTTGTCAGCTTTTTAAATTTTTTTTTAAAAGATTTGTTATGCATACAAGAGCTGGGGTGTAGGCCAGTGAGAGGGTTCACCAGAGACAGAGTGGGGAGCAGAACAGGCAGATCTGAAGTCAGGAGAGCAGCAGGCGAGGCAGCAGAGGTATGCTGTACCGTGTGAGAAGCTCCCTGGCTGGGGATCGAACTCATACTGCAGTGGCTGCGGATAGCTTCACAGTGCTGAGACTTAACCCACTGCGCCACCGGGGAGGTCTCTCCCTTGTTGGCTTTTGTGACCCTTTCAAAGGCTGTAGTTACATTGTGTACTGTAGTTACGCCGCTCAGTGGATATTTCACAGATGAGGCAGCTCAGGGGAAGTGGTCAGCCGAGCTGGCCGAAGCACGATGTGGAAAGAGACCCTCTGTCCCATATTCCATCACTTCAGCCTAACCCATGGCCTGGAAAACCATGGTCCACGGGCCCATCCTGCCCACTGCCTGTCACCGTCGGTGTGGCCGTAGAGGAGACCCACGACCAGTCGTTTATGCGTCCTCCACGGCGGCGCTGAGCTACAGGGCAGGCTCGAGTAGCTGAAACAGAGCCTGCGGCCTGCAGCGCTGAACGTTGTCTACTGAACCTTTACCAGTGACTTTGTGAAGCCCGCTCACTGCTGCCTCCAAAGTATACGCATTTTAAGGAACTGACACATCAGTAAGAGGAATGCCAGTTATCTGTGAAATGGAAACAGGAAGGGGTCTCAGAGCAATAATGTAGCGGAAGCCAGTTTAGTATTTCCATTGCTCTTTCCAGCACGTCCTTAGATGCGTCATTTGAACGTGAAATAAAAGCAGTAACACTAACTCGTGTTTGAAGTGTCTTTCCACTGCTGCTCTACAATAAGTAGCCAAATCAAACAGCACCACATTTGTAGGCTGGAGGTGACAAATGGGGGCGATCGGGAAGTGGGGGGTTCCTCAGGGCAGCGGTACCCGCTGGCCATTGCACAGCACAGGGCCCCGGAAGCCCCCACAGGTGGAGCTGCCTTGCAGACTAAAATGAGTACGAGGTTTGACCAGAGACGGGAGCTGAAAGATTTCAGAGCTGAACACGATTCTTACCTGAGCTCTGGAAGGAACTAAGAAAGCCCTACAATCAACCAACCCACGTCCTGTGTAGTAAAAGGAAGGGGCCTGGGTGAAGAGGGAGACTGGCAGAAAGAATCCAATAAGAAAAGTCACCCTTTCTCCATTCTCAGACTTTTTAGTCAGGAGCAAAAAAAAAAAAAAGACAGAACACTCAATTCTAACTGTCCCCTGTTTTATTGCAATACATCAAAGTCTGGTTAATATTAAGTGATACCAACATAGAACATTGGCGAGGAGTCTTTGTTATATTCTTTACTATCCCACCTTAAATATTTCTGTGCAAAAGAATCCACATCGTTGTATGGTAGCAGAGAATCTTTTTATAAAGTTCCCTAAAACACGGAGGGCATAAACCAAACAAAATGAAATGAGTGATAAGAGGCAAAACAATATCTTTTCCTCTTCCACACACACGTGTGTCAGCATTATATTCTAAACAAAAAAATGATTACACCTAGGCCATGCAAAACTGTACAATATTACAATGAGAAAAAAAATCCTAAAAAAATTTATAAAATATCACACTATCAAATGAAAAGCAGGTGATTGTTTACATGAAACTTCAAGGATGATTTGCTTTAGACAATTTCCCCCATAAATGAAATGGTGTCTTGTGTGTCATGGCTGTCCCTGGGAAGGAAAAGCGGCGCCGGCCTGCACATCCGGCTGGGAGCGGAGACAGCCGCAGCTGAAGCGGGGCCCTCGTGCAGCTGGACGGCAGGCTCTGGACTTGAATGATAATTAGTCATAATGAGAAGACAGGTTCTAAGATAGACAATGAAATGTCATGTGGGGACTGAATTCAGGGGCTGGGCTGGGGGCTGGTGGGGGGCCTTCCTGTTTGTGCCTAGTGGATGAGGACAGGGCCAAGTCTGGCCACAGCTGAGCGCGCCCCTCTGCCCAGAAAGGACGGTGGGCTACCAGCCCTGCTCAGGTGGGGGACCGCTTTTGTCACTGTCAAAGGCTGGCAACTGACTCTGTTGTCTCTGGGGGTCAGGGATGTCCAGCCACCCCGCTCTGGCTTTTCTTTACTGATACCCAAGTCCAGATAGATGCAGCTGGCCTTTCACAGAAGCAGACGTGGCCGCCATGTCACCCAGTGGCTTGGTGCCCCAACACAGAGGGTGGAAAGGCTGAGTCAGCCCGGGGGTGACAGGCTGGCAACTTACTTTTTTAATTGGATCTCATAGCCTTAAAACTGCTCTCTGGTAAAGAATACGTGTGTGTGTGTGTGTGTGTGTGTGTGTGTGTGTGTGTGTGTGTGTGTGCACACATACCGGCACACACATAATTGAAGTGAAATAGGCTTTAGTGATCATTTGACCAGAAGGAAGGCTTTTTTTTTTCTTTTTTTGTGGCAAAATGAAAATATAATTTCAGACACCCAAAGCACATGACCAGAATTTAGGGGCAGACAAGAAACTGGCTGGACACAGCCAGCACCGAACAGCAACAAGACAGACCACCCGGAACGGCCTCCTCCCGTTCTCCTTCCCACCAAGGATGGCTCCTGCTGCCTCATCTTAGATGCGTCCTGTGCGGACACAGAGCGTGGCGCCAGGCAGCATGTGCTTTTTCTGTGCCAGTTACTGATCCCTTTGATAGGTCACTGTGATTTCTGCTTCCCTGGAACCCATTCCCCATCTTTTCAAACCATTTTTCTCCTAAGTTCTGAAGGTAACTGGCTCCATATTTAAGGGTCAGCCCAGTAGGATAAGGGTAAGCCCATTACCATGGGAAAATCCCCCCCAAATTATTGCCCCAGCAGTGTTTCTCCCCCAGGTCCTGCTCACAGAATCGAATGATATTTGGGGCTGTTCTATTCTTACCGGTAAGACCCCTTGAGATTGCACGGAGAACCCAGAAAGTGCTGAGCTACGAGCCGCTGCCGGATGAGTGTGGCAGCCAGGCCGTCTGTCCCCTCTCACCTGCCCTGCAGGGAGGCTGACGCACTGCTGCGGAGCCCGGGCTTCAGGTAGCTACATTTTGATCCTAAAAGTAACCTTTTAAAGATAAAGCACCTAAAGGTAACAGAAATTCATACTTGGTTGTCAAAGCTACACACTAAGAGCGAAGCATCCAGTCAGCCTCGCCTGGCCGGGCCTCCTCTCTGCTGGGGAAAAGGGAGGGAGGGGGAGAGAGGGGAGGAGGAGGGGTGGGTTGGTCAGACCCTGGGACCTCTGGCTGACTGGCTCTTCTACAGGCCCCACATTTACGGAGTTGCCAGCGTCACACGGCACTAGCAGCGGTCAAGGCTGACCCTCGCTATCCGGACACACAAAAGTAATCTTACTTGATACTTCTTTCTCAAAAAGACTTAGGAGGTTACAATTGTGCAGCAGTTATGTCCACCCAAAGTGTTCAAACGTAATCAAATCTGAGCAAGTACCCTGAGTCCAGAATGTTTCAATACTTAAGACCTTTGCCACATGATCCCCAGACAAGGTCCATTCTGCCCTCACTGCCTGTCAGCACCTTCTCCCAGGCCAGAGTCGGCCTGGCTCACCTGCTGGGGGCAGGATGTGAAGTGGCTGAAGCAGCAACTGCAGGGAAACACTTCCATTTTAGAGAGGAGAAAATCCTGTTCCTATTTCTCAGAAAATTTAGATGTAAAGTAAAAGAGGCAGATTCTCTTTACTGTCATGAGATATTTTTATTCCCCTTCTCTTTTTAAAAAGATTCTCTTTCTCTGCTCATGCTCAACTGGTGAAATGACTCAGGAGAAATTATATCCTCTGGTTCTGTATCTCATTTCCTTGCGGTAATTAAAACAGCGGGGGTCAAATGAAAATGTAACTAACAGCATAATAGAGCAACTGAGGGAGGAAAGCTCACCAGGCCGCGGTGGGCTGACTTCCTGCCTGTGCACCAGGGCTGAACGTGGGAGAGAGTATTTGGTTATGGCTATTCAAGTCCTTGCATTCAAGCTTTTAGCATATTTGGTAACTAACGACCTTTTCCCAGGCTTTCTCTGAGGAAGCTCACACCCTCCCTCAAGAGACTCCTTCCTGAAAAGCCAGCTCAGCTGGGGACAGACAGACACCTCACTGCAGCTTGGGGAGGGATGGAATTCGCCCAGGAAAAAAGCCCTTTCATGGACCTTTTTATGGACCTTAGGAAGCCACAACACTCCTGGTGTCCTTTCAGACGGGAGGGAACAGAAGGTGACAGAATTGCATTTCTACATTCATCTGCAGAAGATACCAAAAATATATAATAAAAAACGAGAACATGGTTTAAATTCTACTACTAGAAAAAGAAATGTCTTGGATGAAGTGATTTGGCCTTTGGATGATGCCAAAAAGGCTTCAAATGTGAAAGGTCTGGTGCCCAGTTCACACTCCCGACCAACGGAACCTGTCTCTGAAGGTTTTCCTGAAGTCCCAGGTTACTGTGACCCGTGACGGCTTGAGAACGTGGCACTAACGGGAACTCTGATTTCTCCTGCTCTCCCTCTAAATGTCAGCTTGAGGCCTTCCCACTCTTTAAGTTACTTAGCAGGAAAACAGACAAGAAACAACACATTTCTTTAAATTAAATCATCTCTCTCTCTCTCATATATGCATCCCTCTTTCCTTGAATACAAGATGCTTCTTTTTTACTATATACATTCAGTATTTAACCTCTACATTTGTGTATTTATTTAAACTCCATATTGTAGTAAAATATGCACTGTTTTAATTAATAAGGGTGTAAGGGTGTACTGGCGACGATGAGGTGGACATTCACTGTGGGTGCTGCCTGAGGGCTCAGCGGGCCCTCCCGGAGGCTGGTCCACTCGAGCTCAGGGCTAGGATGAGACTCTACTGTGAGAACAGCCTAATCTTACTCTTACCGCTTACATCTGTGTAATCTGTTTACTGAAGCTACCGTTGGGGGGAGGGGTAAAATATATGGAAAGCAACTCTAAGTGTACGAAATGAAATCAATCTTCATCTAAGCTGCTTAATGAAGTCTGCCTTGATGGCTGCTGCTGTTAAGTTGAGGGGCTGTGGGGTCTGCAAGTCAGGTTGTCAGTTCCCAAGTCCCCACCCCACTACCACTGCCAGCCCCTGGGGTCTCCAGGCAGAGGTGGAGGGAAAGGTGAAAGTGAGAGATGAGGTGAGTGGAGGGGTGCCGAGAGGGGAGCTGCTCAGCATTCACGGGTCCCAACTCCCTCGATCCGCGCTCTCCAAAGAGAGGCTCTTGGTCTTCTGGGGAGACACCGGGCTGGGAGGGCTGCTCAGGTTGGAACTGTTGGAGGCTGTGGAATGCCTCGGAGAGTCAGAGTCCTGTAAGGGCCGAGGGGAAGGCATGGTGAGAAGCAGAGGGGCAGGAAGGGCCCAGCTCCCAGGGGCCTTCGCCATCCTCCAGGTCCCTGTCACCCACGACACAGCGATGCCTCTCCTGCCTGGGAGAGAAACACTCTTTCCCTTTTTCTAAGGTGAAAAACCTTGAATTACACATTTAGCTAACATCTTGCTTTTTCCTTGCATTCTGAGGAAAAAGGCCCCACAGAAACTTTAAGACAAAGCCAAAGACAGAACCTTGCAAAGACATCAGAGTTGCTGACCACTAGCTGGTGGCGAAAACCAGCCCACGTCAAACATTTGTTACAAGAACGGAGGTGCTGACCACACCCACTCCCCTTCTAGTGTCCTCGGACCTCCAGTTAAATAACCCCACACCCTTCGAGTAAACAGAACGGTATCCTTTCGGACTCTAGTCTGCTACCCTCCTCATTTCTTGTCAATTAAGTGAAAGTACTTTCTCCTCAAAAATCCGTTCTCATTGGTAAAGGGGACCGAGACCTGCAATTGTGGTATTGCCTGATGTGGCTGTTTTCTGAGCTACATAAGGGGCACAAATATAACAAATACAGTCCTTTCTGAAGAAATATGGCTCATTTTTACACGAAAGTTTAAGTCTGAACACTTCCAGAAAAATGAGAATTTGTAACCCAGGTGACTGTCCCTCCCCTGCCAAGAGGGAACTGTGAATCCCAGCTGAGGCCAATCCTGAGCTGCTGGAATCACAGGTAAACAAACTTGTCTTTTTAACACAGGATTTCTCTCAAGCCCCATCTTCGGGGATAGCACCAAGCCACGCTCCGCTCACCTCTCCGTCGTAGTCCCTTGCCGGAGCGTCACTTCCCTGGTCCATGCCGCCGGAAGACAATGAGCCCTCAGACGGGGAGGGCATGGGCTGCCGCTGGGCACTGTAGCTTCCTCCAGAGAGCTCCCTCTTTAGTGCACTGCCATTCTGTGCAGACGACCCTGCAGTACATCATTCAGGTCAAACTTTATGTATGTAGAAGGGGATGATCCTTCAGGAAGTGCAGACGGCCGAGACGGCACGCCACCCTTCCCGTCACACTCCAGGCTCTGGAAGATCCTGCGCTTCTCGTGCAGACTGACAACATGGTCCCTTATTTCTTCGTCACTCTGGCTGACTGTCCTTCTGGAAACTTTTGACATGAGCTGAGCTGTCCTAGGACTCAATAGGAGGCACACTCAAGAGCGGATGCCCCTCGAAATTCCCAGGCTGGACTTCCTCTTACCTCTATTCAAACAGCTTGCTACCAAGAATCTCAAGGAGCCTATGCCTGATTATTGCATCAGGGGCCTTGATGGGGCCTGGGAGCGCCACTCTGTGGTGTGCATACTGATAGCCATGATATGGGGCCCCCTTCAGTACTCCTAAGGAAATGGCTGACCCGGCCCTTTAACTCTTTGCATTACAGACCCTATTTTTCTTTCATGTAATTCTACAAGTCCCAAAGCCCTGAAAACCAACATTTTTTCCCGTAAGTTTGATGTAAATTCATGTGGTGGCAAAACGTAATCTGAACTAATTGGTGGCTGATTATTTACAATGACTACATTTATTTATAATTTATGCCGTGACTAGTCACAAATTTTGCTGCACAAACGTTTGCAGGTGCTGTCCCAGATCTTAGAGGGAATATAACACGATAGATGGTAAAATCACTCCTAAAATACATACTTAAAAATTCTGAATTCTGAAAACAAAATCACTATCTGGCCCTAAGAGTTTTGGATGAGGGTTTGTAACTGTTACCTTGTAAACTCAAATCATGATAACCATGGTTAATTATAATTTCAATCCATTATCTTAACCCTTCACCATTTCTAAAATGGTAATTAATAAAATGGTTGTCATTTTCCCAATTTGCTAGATTTTTTCACAGTCAGGGTTACACACTGGTTAGAAATGATTTTAGGATACAATGTCAAGAAAGTCTCAAGTCACACGCTTTCAACTTCTGCTTGTGGACTGAAAACTCCCTGGAAGCTGCACTGACACTGGCGCCCCCTGGCCCCCTACAGCCATCAGCAGTGCAGGGCAGAAGGGTCAACACCCTTCCCTGGTTAAGACTCTTTGGAGGCTTTATGTTGTACTTTTAAATAATTATTTTAAAATAAGTTAAATAACTCAATTATTTATTACGTTTATCAAGTCCATCCGACCCATGCCTACCTCTTGGACCCTCTGATGACCATGTAACCACACTGACCTTCTTCCAATTATTCTAACATAACTCCACCTGAGGGATGGCACGTGATTTTCCTAATTATTCCGACTATGAATTCATCTCTGTTACTTTTTGTTATTCGCTATTACTGTACGCTATTTATTTCCTGCAAAGCATTTATCATCACAATTTGTTGCACTGCATGTCTGTCGGCCAGATGGGCTTGAGCTCTGAAGAAACCCTATGACTCTCAATGTTGGCACTGTGCTCAGAGGCATTACCGCACAGGTCTGAGACACTGCAGGGTGTCTCACCCATGCCTGGGTGCATTGTGAGTAGGTGAGGGAACAGCACATAAGCCTTCAGGGTGTGCAGAGGCAGCCGGTGCAACCTTGCTACACAAGCGCCACTTACTTGCTGAGAGGCCACTGCTCGCGCTCATGGAGCGCCCGGGCTCAGGGCGGGACTTGGTGATGGACGGAATACTGACTGAGCCACTGAATACTGCCCGGCTTTCCTGAGACCTTGGGTTCTAAAAACAATTGAGAAAGAAAAATTCTTCAGCCAAAGAGTAACTGATTTTCTACAGAGATGTTTTTCACTATAATTTCTAGAAATGAAAGTTATCTTGACCAGAGTGATACAGAACAAGGAACAGCTTAATCCCTCCTGCCCACAAACATACTGAAGCTCTAATAGAAGTAAACCTCATCTCAATCACGGATAAGTGCTTATCCTCATACATACTGAAATACTTATCAACAAATAAGAATGTTTGTGCTGTGAGAACAGTAAGTAAAAGTTACATGGTTAGGAGTGACAGTGAAGTGTGGAATTACATGGACATCTGCAGATAACTGAAACAAAAGTTTTTACTGTGAATGAAATTTTTATTTGCTCAGAAAAACTCAACAGCCAAATAAACGCATCTGGAAAAAAGCAGATGCTTTACTGGTGTGACATCAGACGTGCCACCCACTCATTCACGTCCCCAGTCACAGGCTCCCCTGCAGCCGCACCCAGACAGAGCAGTACTCTGAGTCTTAAGAATGATGCCTGCAATAACCACAGCCCGAGAGAAGCAATTTAACTTGGGGATATTTATTTGAGAAATTTCCCACTTAATTATTGTAATGATTTTGGTTTCCAAGGTAGGAAAATGATCCAGAGTGTTTTGAAAGTCAAACGTCCCTAGAGAGGTGGGTGCAGATCAAATTCTCTGAACGTGGCTAAGAACAGAAAGGACTTGGTGAACCCAAACTTTTCGGACTAGAAGAAGGGGTGTCAGGGTTAACACCTAAGAGAAGGTTATGGCAAAGCACTAATGCAGGGCCAAAATCAGCGATCAGGAGAATATGCACTAAGACCACTTGAAAAATTCCAGATCACACATTGTGAAGAATTACACATACATGCAGTTGGCTGGTTGGTGCCAACTTCAACTACTGCCATTTTGGTTCATATATCTTGAATTTGCAAAGTCCATGTAATTATTAGTATGTTATTTGTTTAAAGCAATGCTTTACCTTTTTATTTCTAAGAAAATAAAAATGCTAGCATTTCAACATCCACGCATACAGGAGCAACTCTATAAGACAGCAGTGACATGCACAGAATGCAGCAAAGGAAAGTTCAAAAGAGATGGGAATATCAGTTTCAACTTTTACATTTTTATTGCTTTTGCTATAAACCTTAAGATATTCTGGTGTTGTCTTTCTCTATAAAACAAGCCTAACTTAAAATAAATAGCAAAAATTAAGCCTATAAAAAGATACCAGTTGTTTAATAACACTGAATGTTGAAGTAATTAAGGAATAATACATAGATGGTTTGTGAAAAATATTAAAAAATCGCCCCTCCCAAAGTGAAAAACCACAACAGTTACTCATTCAGCTAAAGCTCAACTTCATTATTAAGTGTTATGGAACCTAAGTCTCTAGTCCTTTTTCTGTACAAAGTCTCTTTAGAACTAGGGTAAAACTTCCATGGACAATAGTGCCTCTACTTATAGATGGGTAACTTAAAAAACATTTCTACCATCTTTCCATGAAAAATTCTTGACTGATTAATTTATACAACATTCCTCTGGTATCTACTACCTGAAATGTGTTCCCAAGCAAACTCAGGCTTACTTTATCAAAGATAAGCTTATTTTGTCAAATAAGACATTTAAATAATGTTATCATTTAATGTCAGTGACATTTAAAACATAATTTGGAATATATCATAATATATACAAAATAAGCCTCTCATCCTACACTAAGTTTTCTATTGGAATATTACTTCACTACATATGCAAATGAAAAACTGAAGCTATTATTTCTCTAAGCCAGAGGATACTGGGAGCAATGGCTGTGCCTCATTCCATTCAAACATTTTATTATCTGGAAAACTAACTTGAAAAATGCTCCCCTGAGGATATTATAAGCATGTATTTCTTGATGGAGTACAGGGCTTCAGCCTGGCTACCAGCTCTCTAGCCCATCGCAAAGCTGCTGGTAACAGAGAACCGGGCCAAATGGAAGAGGCCGGCAGCTGATGCCAGGGTCTCTCAGAACACGGCAGAGCTGGTGTTTTCTATTTCTTTGATTTAATTTTCTCATCTTGGGTGCTGGTTGGAATTAAAGGCATATTAGGAACTCAAAGATTAGTACGACTATCTTCTTATAATTTTTCCTATAACTAATTAATACTATTGTACATTTCTAAATTTTTCAAAAAGGGATGTATTATAGCTAGAAGGCCTATGGACAGGCATTACCACAGACTTTAACTTCACTAAATATAAAACATTTCTCTGAATTGAACTATTTCTAAGTTAGTAAGCTACAAAAAAATTCAGAAATTCTGGGATCCCTTAATTGTTTAACAGAATAAAGACCAAGTCAAAGACTGTTTTTTATGATATTCTCTATAATGTCAAATATCATAGTGGAAAACATATTTCATTAAACATAGAAAACTCCAATACTGTTTTAAAAATAAAATTGAAATTCTCCTCAGTCCTCATCTTTTTCTTCAAAAGAAGAAACAAAATAGAACTTGAACAAAGAGGAGGAAGGGGTGGAATAGAAATCTGGCAAAAGAGAAACAGGCCAAAGGAAAATGTTCACAAAACCTATCACCTCAGCGGTGTTACTTATGAAGCCAGGCATAGGAGGTCCGCACATGGTTAGTAAAAGTTAACACCTGACTCGGCTGTTCATACCCTCAGAGTCATAAAGCTTGGTGTACCGGGGACAGAACGAAGAGACTGGGAATATTCAGGGTTTATGGAATCAGGAGAGAGAAATTTTTCAGCAGAATTAACAGTCATGTGATAGATGTGCTCAAAGTTGATCGGAGAGGAGATCAGACCGGAGTGATGATGAGGGGATGGATAAGGGAAACCTGGCTATCAAAACAACAGAAAGAAGAAAAAAGGTAATAAGGTGATGAAAATGATTCACTAGTTATTTGTGACATTTCAAATAACATGCATGTAGGAAAACTGAAGTATCTCTCATCAGAACTGACTCCTTAATGAAATACTTTTAGGTCTTAGAAAGCTTAATTCTGTAATCCTCTTGCTGGTTACTAGAATAACTGATTTGTAAAAAGATCATTGACACTATAAAATCATTCTCATTTGCTACTATCACCAGTAAGTAGAAACTGGGCTTTTAGAGACATAGGTATTTGGTGTTAGTTCAGTGTTTTCTCATGTGACAGAGTAAAAAAAAGGGCAAAAATCTAGCAAAAATATTGAAATAGAAAAAGCAAGACCTAACTAAAGGAACAAGTGAACCTACAATCAGCTTCTCACTCGAAGTGTTAGGAAACTTTAGAAACCTAAAACCATCTTCTTATATGTATAGGCTTGTGATATGTGTTTGCTTTCACTGATCTTATTTTCCTGTAACAAAAACAGTAACTGGGCCTCCCTGGTGGCGCAGCGATCAAGCGCTGCACTGTGGAGCTGTTGGCGAGTTCAACGCCCGGCCGGGGTGGTGCAGCAGACCTCTCCTGCCTCGCCCGCTGCTCCCCTCAGCTGTGTATTTCCGCCGATCTGCCTGTTCTGCTCCCCACTCTGTTTCTGGTGAGCCCTCTCGCCACCCCACTCCTCTGGCCTGTACTCCAGCTTGCATTCATAAATAAAGAAATCTTAAACAAAACAAAACAGAACAGTAACTGGGCCTCCCTGGTGGCGCAACGGGTTAAGCGCAATGCTGTGGAGCTGTCTGCAGCTGCTGCGCAAGTCCATGTCTGGCTGGGGAGATTCCCACATGGTGCAGCAGACCTCTCCGGCCTCGCCCACTGCTGCCCTCAGCAGTGTATTTCAGTCAATCTGCCTATTCTGTTCCCCTCTCTGTCTCTGGTGAACCCTCTCACCGCCCCACACCTCTGGCCTGCACCCCACTTGTATGCATAAATAAATCTTAAACAAAACAAAACAGTAACTGTAGCAAATACTGACTCTGCCTTACCTTTAAGCAAACTAAAGCTTACCTCCATTTAGATACTTCAGGTAAAGTAACTTCTGAATATTTGGGAACTGACACTCAGTGCCCATTCACATTCTCTAGGGAATTTTCAAGTTTCAGTTCTTGGAAGAATAACCATGTTCCCAGAAAACATCCCACCATCCCTTCATTAGTGGCAGAGGATAAATGACTTGCTGGAGAGAATGTTGACTGAATTTTTGTTCTCGTGAACTGAGATGACCTTGCTTTGTTAAAGACCATCCAAAAAATAATGTAGGCTGAAAAAAAGGCTCCGATATGGGATATTGTTTTAAATTTAGAGATGGGAGTAAAATCTCACTACTTATAAAGGTTATTTCCAAAAAGAAAAAAAAAACTACTGATGTAAATGTAATCTTGATTCTAAAAAATAAAATTATATCTTAAAGCTCTAAATGTCATCATGCTAGAAATTTTATCTTTATTGAAATTTTTTTGGAATGGGTAAAAGACTAGGCTAAACGTGGTAAATGAATCTTTTGGAGTAAAATAATATTCTTGCATTCAACTGGAGACAAATCAAGCTTTCATTACCATATCCACTGGTAATGAAATACAGTAAATCACAAAAATAATTCAAGAAAACTAATACACTACGTACTTCTAAGGCATATGTGCCATGTTATAATGTTTATATTAGTCTCTTTATTCACTAAGACAAACATGAAAGATTCACATCTGATTAAAGAGATTAAAAATGATTTCCTACTCTTACTATCACTTCCATGTTCATGAAGCAAACAATCCTATTTCAGTTATCACTTTGGTAAAAAGGAAACAGAATTAAGCTTCCAAAGACAGCCAGTAAACTCTCTAAGCTTGTAAGTATTTCACAGGAAAGCAATACTGATTTCACAAAAATGGAGAACATGCTCTTTGCACAGGTGACAACATGAGCTTCAGTATTTGAAAGCTTTTCTTATACATGTTAATGGTAGACAAACTTAATTCCTCTTAATTTTTGGAAATAGTTCATTAAATATAATTTTACTGCAGTGGAAAGAATATATTAAAATCTGAGGCTATCTTAAAATATCACAAGCTTTATAATAAAAATACATATATACACATACAAATGCAGACATGCAAATTAATGTGCTATTTGCCAACATCTACCGCATGACAAGCATGGTTCTGTGCAGAAGATGTCTCAGGAAATATCAGTTAGGTCATTGAATGAGTGAATGCCTATGAAAGCCTCCAGTTTGCATGTTCTTTGCTAGTGAAAGGAAGAAAGTAAGGCAGAAATAAGGCTGTGAAGAACAAGAATTCAGACACATTAAGATCTCTGATGCAATATTACAGGGATAGGCGAGGAGCAGGTTTCAAAAATTTATACCAACATCTTGTCCTGGAAATACAAAGGGCTTACATGATAAGAAAACATGGAAACATTCAAAACTGGATTGCACTGCTAGGGAAAAATGTCACTTGTGTTAATAACAAAGAAAACCATCAGGGCAGTCATGAGTTAACAAAATCAAGATTCTGAGGGGAATAAGTAGCTGGCACAGAAGACCATGCATCATAGGGTCACATGGGAGATGAATCTTTGGGAAGTGCTATCTGAACGTGGTTTTACTTAGTAAGAAAGACTGGATCTCTTTGCACAAAAAATAAAATAGAGATTTCTTTTACTTTAAGTTGTGGGAGAGTGAGGGAAGAAAAGGTAGAATAGGAATGCATTAATATAAAAGTCCTAATATTTAGCTTCACTGTGTTTTTTAGAGTGTAAGAAAACCAAGAGTACATGCAAGTCTGAAAGAATTCTGAAACATTAGCTTTTCACCTGAAGGCAGAAGAACACTTAAACAGAGGAACATTTTATTGAAATTATTTTACCTCAAGGAAAATATTCTAATTATGTGGAATGTAATGGAATTTATAGAAAAATTTTATATAATTTTTCTTGCTATAGTATTGTAATATATGAGATGAAAATTACATATAAATGTATTTGTGTCCCAACATGAAGCAAAAGTGAAAGAAAAATTTTAATTTTAAAAAGGTAGCACACATTAAAAACTTATTTACTACTGAAATGATTTGATATTTGTTGATATTAGAGATTGACATCTGTATCCCTCTATCCCTCCATGATGATACACATGTAATAGGTGCTGAAAACTATTTACTAAGTTAAAAAATAGTATGTATCACACAAACAATCAAATAAGAGCTATAAATATATTCACACTTTAACTGTTTATCATAATTCAAAATTTCTCTCATAAGGCACTCTATCTGACACGTCCCTGACACATAACTTCCACAAGAAAATTTGGACTATATAGTTATGTTTACTTCTGAAAATAAAGTCAAACCAGACTGAGTACTTTAAGCAAATGTTCAGAATGGGAAAAGAGGGGAGAAAAATTTGAAATCCCATTTCCAGGTGAACGATGAAAAAAACGGTATAGTTTTTAAATATGGTTAACGTAATTTAATAGCCCTAAATTTTTCACTTAGTTTTAATATTCAAGACTAGCTGTAATCTTTTTGTATATTTTATATTTACCAGCCACAGGTAATAAAAATCCCCCCCCTCTAAAAGGATAAATGATGATTGTCAATGATTTAAAACAACTTAATGTCTTGATGATAATGGAAAAGTGATGACCATAAATGTCACATTCACTCACAAACAAGCAGATCCAACTGTTACTGTTTAGAATGAGGAGTTCAGACTCAAATGATGAGATTTTTTTTTGCTCCTCCCTAAAAATAAATGTAAACTACCTTTGAAAGCTTAACTTTTTAATTTAATTTAAAAAATTGAAAAAACAAAACAAACTTGACTACACATCAAGTCAAACATTTGTTATCATGTTTTTTCTGTCAATGACAGAGAATATATCTTCGATCTTAGCAGAGTCAAAAATGTGGGACATTTAGAGAGACTTCCTTAGAAACAGTTTTCGGTCAAGATTGACAAATCACCTCCTAAATTGCTTTAGTAAAGAAATTATGCTTAAAATTCTGTGCAAAATCTAGATGCTATTATGACTGATCAAAAGGGTCATATTAAAGGTTTGACAGTTTGTTGACCATACTCTGAAATGCTAAGTATAAACAGAGTTGGATAATTAGCTAGCTCTGTTAATATTCTTAATCTCAAAATCATAGGTCCAAGAATCCAATCTTCATGTTAAAAACCAACAGCTCTCCTATGTTGTGCTTTTTAATGTAAGATCAACCAAACAGCAAGTTTCTAACTGGACAAAGGAAAAAGATTTAATCTCTCTTTTCAAAGGATAAGTGTGAACATTAATAACCAAGAAAATGTGGTTCTCTAGGGGGAAAAAAAGAAGGCTAAATATCTTGAATTGCTCAAACTTAGGGAAATTTTAGTAATTTGGCAATGAAGTTCTGAATCCTGCTATAGAACCTCTACAAATCTGCCAGTTTAATCCATCAACAATAGTGAATTGAGGTATGAGAGAGGTTTATATGGCATGCAATTAAACAAGAACTTAGTATGTTTGTTTTCTTCATGTTTAAATTTTATGTTTTTCTCATCAAGTATGACATCATGCATCTTACACATATTGTGATACACTGGGTAACCACTTCCTCATCATACTAGTAGACCCTCTTACATCTATATATGTATTGAAGTACATGTACATATACATACATAAATTCATATGTTCTCTCCCTCTACTTCCATCTTGCCCCACTGACCCTAAACCACATTCAACCCCATTCATATTCACCTTCATTCTTTGTTTCTCTTACCATGGGCAGGTCTTTTAGGATCTGTATTCCATCTCCTGGACCCATGTGTGCTATGTGGTTAAAATTAGTTGGGTTAGAAATTAACTTATTTCTCATTTCTGGATCTCGAAGCATCTCTCTGTAAAATGAAATACCTGTTTAGGAACTTTCCCTATGATCAATCTAGATAACATTAGGAAAAAAATTAAGCATAATTTTTCATAAAAATAAAACTGTGAGATCTTATTATTCTATACAGAATAGAATACATTCAATTAAAAATCCTTGAAAGATTAGATTCAGTTTTAGATTTCAAATGAAAAGATCTGGTGGGATCTTAGAGAAAAGATTTGGTGGGAAAATAGAGAGGATTCCCTTAGTACTTAGATGCAGAACTTCTATTTTAGAAATAAAACTGATCATCATATGTATGTCTTTTAAAATAATTAAAAACACTTCAGAAATATTTTTATATGTATCTGGAAATACGACAAGACTATTAACTCATGAAGAACAGTTAATTTTGGTTCTTAAACATGTTTAAGTTTACTCTATACAAACATACATTCTGTATTTACAGAAAAAGGCTCACACTGTAAAATTGATAACCGTTCCATATACAGATATATATGTATATAAATGTTTTTTTAATCCAGTGAATATCACAATTTGGAGGATATTAAAAATTACACTAAGAAGTACATTCATTTGCCGTTTTTAAAACCATGGAGGAATGACAGATTTTCAGAGATAAGTTTTCCTTTCAAATCAAATATTGTATTATCACCAAACAGTCCTTCTGATGCTGCAAACACGTGTGAATGGTAAGCATAAACCAAATATCTACCTCCTCTGCTGCATTCTTTCCTCTTCTGGGACTCTAAAGGAATAACGCCGCTTATTGTTAATATTTCTGACCATTTGTTTCCGACTATTATCTGATGTTTCAGGAACTACCAGTTCATCCCCTTCTGTTAAAGAAACACAAAGAACGATGTCATTCTTTAAAGTGCTAAGATATTTTTTATCCATTAACCTCCAAGACAGTACAAATGCTAACCAACTGTACTTAAATGCAATTCTGATTTTTAAAAGTTGTGTGTTGATGATCATAGTAAAAATAAGCAATAATTTTCAAAAGAACATATGTAAACACATACATGCTGAAATTAGACATGGCTTAGAAAGCATAGTTTCACTTTTATTTGATTATAAACATAAAACGGCACAATTTTACTGGAAGAACAAAGAAAATGTAGTTGCCTTAGTGTCCTGTCACTTTGGGGTGGCTCCCAATAGCTCTGCATTATCTGCTCTCTCCTTCCAGGAATTGGGTTCAGGGGATTAGTGTTAAAAAAACTCCTATGCTGATCTGCACAGAAGTAGGCATAAATAGTGAACTATTCATTTAAATAATAAAAATTAAACTTATTTAAACATCTCCTTCTCAAGATTCAAACTGCATGATGTAGAGCAAAAAAAGAAACTGGGTCCCACTAGCTTCCTTTACTAAAGAAGAACCTCATTATTTATACTCCTCTGAGGGGGCCAGTGAGAAGAGGACACTTACTTGCTTAACTTAGTAAGCTCAGTGCATCATACTGTATTTCAATTTTAATACCTAGAAGTAACTGTCAGTCATGGATTCCCAAAAAATGTCAGCATAAAGACACACACAAATAAAATAGACAAATATATCCACACATCGTGATAGATGCCATTTTCTAAGCAAGATAAGGAAAAGGAGAAAGTTCTGTTTTTAAAAGTTTTTAACACTCAGAAGGCTAAAGTAAGAAAGGGAGGAAGAAAGAGGTCAAAGTGGCCCGGAAAGGCAAGTCAAAGTAGATGATCATTTAAAAAAAGCAACATTTTCTTTGTATTATAATAACTTAATCAGATTGCTTTCCTAACAACAAATGTTAGAAAGAATAGAATTTTTAAAGTAGATAAGGATATGAAACACAATTTTGGAATCTGAAAAAATGTGAGGGTAGAGAGATCTTGGTGAGCTAGAGTAGCAAAGGGAAACTGGACAGCCAGGGCGCATTCTGAGCTCCTGAAAGAAGAACAAAGTGCCTCTAGGAAGTAGCACTTCCTTTTCTTTTGAATGGACAAGGCAACCATATCGAAATCTTGTTAGGTTGCCCTTAAGTTTACTCTTAGCCTAAAACAGAACGATGAAAACACAGGTAAGTACAAGTTGGAGGGTTCTCGTGGGGGACACAGACTGGGTAACGGGAATGTTTTAAGATCATGGTCCTGCACAGTGGCAACAGAGATCATTCAATCTTATACAAATATTCCTCTAAGAAACAGATACAAAATTAAGCGTAGGATCTTGGAAGTGAGGGCGTGAAAGCTTAAGTTTAGGTTTATTATCAGCTTTATGGTGAATCTACCTCCCGGTAGGAATCCTTTCTAAACCTCAATAACCCTTTTGAAATTATACGGCAATATCCTCTTACATGTGGCAACTCTCTTACAGTCAGCAGTGTATATGCCAAGAAACCTCTAGTGTCAAGAGAACGTGCCAGAACATCAACTCAAAGTCAAGCAATCTGTATGTGATTTAGTACTTAAGAACAAACAAAATCCTTCCAAACAACAAACTTTTAGTGGATTTTTTTGGTAGGAAGAGTATGGGAGAAAAAGCACACAGTTGATGATAATTCTACTATCCAGAGATATCTGCTACATATTTTAGTTTTTTGTTTTTGATGCCAGTGGTTTTCTTTACATTTAAGTCAACCTGAATTATTATTTTAAGTACATATGCATCATAAATACAACTTAATTAAATAGACCCATCACAAAATATCATAAATTTATGCATACCTCTGCAGAAATTTATTGCTACAGCATGGGAAAAACTGTTCCATAAATGAGAGCATTATAGTGATTTTTGAAAGTGAGATTTCAACTGTTCAGACACATTCTGACTGGCAAACAACTTGCTTATTTAACTCCATATGGACGGTCTCCCTGGTTGGGACTCACTTTACCGCTGTGGACACCACCCTTTTCCTCTCAGTAACGCACCTGGGGTTCCCACTGCCTCCCTTGCTTCTGGGCACGGCTGTGATTTTTCTCTCTTCCCTGCTTTTGCCCAGGTAATCAGCATATCAGAAGTTCTAAGCCCTGTGCATTGGCAGAAGATGTATCCTGAAAACCCCAAATTGAAACTCTGGAACAATTTTCATGATTTCAGTGCTATAAATTTTGTTTAGGGTACAGAGTATTAAAAACCCATAAGATATATTTAGCTAAACTTTATCTACTCACCTCTGCATTCCACAGAAAAATAACAAGTTGGTCAGAAACAGATTATTTTGCTTATACTGCTATGTAAGCTTAAACAGAATGACTTTCATCCAGTAGCTTACCTTAATAGATTGAGTGCATATAATAGTGGCCAAGATCACAGATTTTGGAGTACGATATACCCAAGTTTAAATATAGGCTTTGCCGCTTACTATCTGCAGACAGGCAGTTTAGAGAGAATATTTCCTTTGAAGTCATCCTATTAATGAGTATTTTCTTACCTGCCATCTTATTTTTGAAATATATTAATCGAATTGTCTCCAGCCCTAAAAGATTTAATGATCCTTCACTGTTTAAAGGTCGGACCTAAAATTTAAAAAAAAAAATATTTCAACAAAAACTTCAAAAAGTAAATTACAAAAATTTTGGTATATAAAGTACACACTTTAAGACTTTTCATTTTCTATCCTTTTCAAAATACAGTTCTCTCATAAAAATCAACTAAAAATTAACATTAATTCTAACTGGAAAGGTACAAAATGATATAATATCAGCAAAATTATAATGACAACTTTGTAAAGGGAGAACATTTTAGATAAAAAGGTAGAAATACATTTTGACCTAAAATTTGACTTTCTAAAGCCATTAGTAACAAAATAATTATACTGAGATATCAACACCCCTATTTTCTGAAGCTTATTTAATTCATTTGATCAAACTTGACTGATGAAATCTTTTTTTTTTAAGATTTATTTACTTATGCATATAAGCTGGGGTACAGGCGAGAGGCGTGGGGCGGTGAGAGGGTTCACCAGAGACACAGTGGGGAGCAGAACAGTCGGATCAACAGAAATACACTGCTGAGGGGAACAGCGGGCAAGGCAGGAGAGGTTTGCCCCGCCATGTGGGAATCTCCCTGCCACGGCATCGAACTTGCGTTGCCACTGCCGACAGCTCCACAGCGCAGCACTTAACCGCTGCGCCACCAGGGAGGCCCGACTGATTCATTCTTATTAACTGGTATGACAGAGATGAAATTGTACATTATTTAGGAAAGGAAGTACTATCAGGAAATGGTGATGGAGCAACTGGATCTCTATATGGAACACATGCAGCTGAATCCTAACTTCACATCTATCATACATACACCAAAATCAATTCTAAATGGATTAAAGACAAACATACCAGACAAGTCTTTCAAACTTTTGACAGAAATAAAGGCTGTATCTTTATGATTTTGAGATAGGAATTTCTTAAAAGAAAAAGGATAAACTTAAAAGAAGGATACACTTAAGTCCATCAAATTTTCTAACAATAAATTTTCAGCCAAACAGTATTTTATAATAAGTTTGGGAATGGGAGTATCAACTGGTCCAGGTACTTTGGAAAATAATTTGACACTATCCTATAAAGTTGAATACTCGCACTCCCTGTGTTCCATCAATTCCACTCCTAGGCATTTCACTTAAACTCCTGCATCCACGTTTCAGAAGATATAGGCAGCATTGCTCATGGAAGCAAAAATGAATTATTTAAATGTCAGCTAATCAGAGAATGAACAAATAAACTGTGATCTAGTCATCCAACAGAATATTTTATAGTAGTGAAAGCAAGGAACTATACAGTGTATGGAATAACATGGATGAATCTTAGAAACATAGTAAATGTGCAAAGAAAGTGAGGTGGAAAATGACATACAATACTTCACAGTTCCAAACACACACAAAAAACGAACAATATGTTGTTTAGGAGCATTTAAATAGGTAAAAAAAAAAAAGGTCTGCATTTTAAGAAAAGCAAGGAGATGACAAAGATAACATTCAGGACAGCAATTTTCTCTGGGGGTATGGGATTAGGAAAAAATACACAGGTAGATGCAGTGGTATTGGTACCATTCTCCAGCTCTGTAGTCAGGAAGCAGGTTCAGATGTGGCCAGCTTATTACTATAATTCATAAGTTAGATATTTTCATAGATATTATGAAAAATTTACATGATAAAAATAAAACTAATTGTAACCAGCCTAAATTCATAAAATTTTAAATTTACATGATAAAAATAAAACTAATTGTAAACAGCCAAAATTCATAATCTACAGGATCATATTTAGTTGCTTTATATAATGTGGCAGTTACTTATAAGAGCTTTTTTCATTGCTGATGTGGCTGAAAATTGGGGCAGATTTTGAAATATGATCTTGGCTACTTTATTCCTTTAAACCCTGCACCCAATCAATGATACATGGCACATTTACTACACAATACCTAAATGAAAGGACTACTTTTTACTTTTACAAAGCAGCTGTTCTACATATACACAAATTCTCTTCATGTTACTACAAGAAAAATATTATATTTTATTAGAAAATATGTGAAACTCTATTTTTTAGTCATGAGATGTCGAATACAGCTTTGGTTCTAAGTTTAATCAATATTCGAGCCTGAGAAACCTATCCTCACAGGATTAAAAATTACATACCATTATGTGAAATATAGTTATAATTAAAAAGAATGACATGATCCCTCAGAACTTATTAAACTAAAGTGGAAAATAATACTGACATTTTAGGTTGTAGGTTGTATTCAAGTTGTTCCATATAATAGTAATCATATTTATGTCAATATAATAACCATGGTGAAACTAAAGGTAAATAAAACAGTATTGTGTTGTACTACCTATAAAATTAACCAGCCTGATTAAAGGATTTTTATTAAGGTACCACTGGATTGTAACATTATATAAGCATTAGATGTACAACATTATAATTTGATGTCTGTATTTATCACATAGTCAACGATCCCTAGTTCTCTTGTATCTGTTTCCCTTCAGCACTTAAACATGTTCAAGTATCTTCCACTAAAAATAAAAGTTTTGATTAAGCAATCTTCATCATAATTACAACCTACCAGCTTTATTTATAATTTTATCTTTTATTCTTAGCTGAGCTCCAAATTGCCAATTACATATGCCAGAAAATGGGGAATTAGTGAAAAATAGCTAACCAGTCATACTAATGTTTAACTTATAGTTATTAGTTTGCTTAGCCCACATTTTAATGTTAAATTACCTTTTTGAGTGGAAGAGTCTGAATCCATTCCATGGAGTTCACATCAAAGATATCAACTGCATTCTCACTATACACTGAGAGATATGGTGCATTGTAACCTGAAAAGGGAAGGAGGGAAGAGCCAACTGATTACTTTTAACTATTGCACTCCAAATATTTTGTAAGCTCTATACTAAATAGTTGTAGAGTAAAATACCACCAAATTACTCTTGTTATACAACATATATACATATTTCTGAAGTAAACAGGACATAAATCATTTATAAAGGGTTAGCATATAATGGGTCAGATATGATCGTCATCATCACACTGAAATATTTTGTTAATAGTATGGATATAAAATTCACTTGTCCAACACTAGTTCTATAAAGCAACTTCATTACATTTTACAGTATTTGATTTCTAGAGTAGTTAAGCTACTATTACTGGTAATAAGACAAACTTTCAAAACAGAAATCTTTAGGTAAGAGGTCCAGTCACAGTTAAATGAATAGGGTAGATGTTCAATACACACTTAATAGAAGAATGAACATCAAAAAATGATGACATAAGCAAAGAGAGATGAAATTATTTACCTAAACCAACGTGACAAATTGCTGGCAGAGCTATTCATAAAAGCCAGATATTCCAATTCTTATTCCACATTAGAATTAATATTTTGAATTAATACTTGACTAGGTTATAAAACAGCATTCACTCTAAATATGTTGAGAAGAGAAGACATCTCAGAAGAAACAAGATATTAACAAGTCTGGGTGGGTAAAATTTTTCTTTTGTTTCTTTTTATCTAGATTTTCTAATTTTTCTGTAATAAATATGTATGGCTCTCCTAAACTTTCTTCCACTGAACCTTCAAACTCAACTGTACTCATACCCATCATTCCTTCTATATTGTTATGGTGGGAGAAGTTTCAATTCTTCTGCCCCACAGTCTTCTTCCTGGGTTTTGAATTTTACCCTCTCTAGTCCTTCTGGGGGATCCTGCTCTATTTTCTATATTTATCACATAGTCAACCATCCCTAGTTCTCTTGTGTCTATTTCCCTTCAGCATTTAAACATGTTCAGGTATCTTCCACTAAAAATAAAACATTTTTCATTAAGCAATCCTCCCAGGGCCTCTACAGATCTCTGTTTCTGCTATCATAGCACTTGTATTCTACTACCACTTACGTCATGCACCTATTCCACCACACTCTCTGTTCTGTGAGGATAAGACTGTATGCTCTGCTCATTGAAATACACAGTGAAATGGCACATAATCAGTATTCAAGTTATTAATGTATTGATATTTCCTGGAAGAGTGCAATATGCAATTAAAATATCTAGCAATCCATATAAAAATGTAAAACAGAGTAACATTTTTATAGATCCTACATTATACCTTTGCATAACCCACTGAATAATTCACTTAGTAATTAATTCTCCCAGAGTAAATCTTTTGAGCCATTAATGCTCACAGCACTATATTTTGGGGGACCATGAAGATGACTACTTAGGGGTATTTCAAATACAAGAGTACCAGTTAAAAATCCATCTCACCCAATCTTTCCTTAGCAAGGTTAGCTTTAACTATGTGCATGTCAATGCTGGCCCTGCTGTTCCAGGTCTGACTACATATGGCTACATATGTACACAAACAGCATAACTAGTACTTAGAAAAGCCATTCGAATGACTTTAAAACATAACTTGCCATTAACAATGATATGTATTGGAGATGAAATAGAAAAGGTAAGACAGCCAAAAGTAAGAAAAGCTTACAACAAGAGGAAGGATTTGCTGGCCACATCAGTTCCTGCTGTCTAGATCTTCGGCCCTGGCAGTCAGTGTATATCCCGATGCTGTTAAAACACAGCAGGTATTCTTTACTGGAGATCTCGACTGCGCAGATGGCATCCATTGGCTGATGCGCAATAAATGAGAGTGTGTGGTCATTTGAATGGAGCATACTGTATGGGCTTCCTTCTCCATTCAAGGGGTATCTTAGAAATCCTGACTGGAATCCGACACAGAGCTGTTCACTAAAGATTGCCATCCACTGGACATTATATGGGACTTGAATTTCCTTAAATTTTCTGTGACGGGTCTTGCTCTGAAATAGTTCATAACAGAGGACCTGCCTTTTCATAGCCACACACAAACATGTAAGAGCTCCATGGTGTACTTTTCCAGAAGTTATGGTTTGACACCCTTTAGTTTCTGCCAGCTTATAAAAATCAGTCTCTCGTCCATCCAAAGCTGACATAGGAAAGAGTCGTACATGACGATTTCGTCCTGAGATCACAGCAACAAGCTGATCATCTGGAATGAGTTCAATCTGATGAATCTTCTTATTGTCACCAACTCGAATAATTTCTATGCAAAGAAATAATAATCTATTACATGCAAAATAATGTTTTATTAATCAGATCCTAATTATATCCAAAAGTATGTAAGTCAACTTACAATAAAGACAGATATACACAGGAGAATAAGAGATCAGAAAACATACAGAGAAAGAGGAAGACAATAACACCTATTATAAGGTAATTTAGCCCAAGCGCAGTAAGGTACCAAATTCAGCACTGAGATTTCTGGAAGTCAAGGCAAGAGTTCTATGTGATAAAGCATACCACATCTTCAAACAAAATTTCATTCCTGGCATTGAATTCTAGACATTGGAGTTTCCATTTAAAAAACAAAAAAACTGATTAACTCACATTCACTAGTAGTATATCTATGGGTAAAAAATTAATCCAGTTTAAATCCATTATTTTCCAAAGAGCCTACTTGATAAAAAAAAAATACACCTTAGAACACCTTATTCAACAATACTAAATTAAATAGATTTCTTTTTATTTAATTACTTAATTTTTCCCTAGAAAAAAAAAAGATTATTGTATTAAAGTGTGGAAAAAACCCAGTAACAAAGACATTATAACTGTTACCTCTTCTAGGTCTATTAAAATAACGGAAAGTTCAACTCAGGAGGATAAAAAAGAATTCAGGAGGATTATAAAGAAATTTCAAAAATATTTTCTGACTTATAAAATCACCTGGTTAGGATGAATTAAAAAAAAAGTCCCATTCTTTTTAGAATTTAGAATCTAGAGTTTTGTATTTTCTAACACATGGTTTAAAATTATTCCATAACAATTAAATTTTCTCTTACCATCTTTCGTGACATGCACCACAAATAACCCTTCTTCATTTCCCAAAGCTATCCTTTCGTGATCTATATAAAACATAAATATAAAGATATTTTTATTAGGTAAAGAACTATGTCAAACTAAAATAAAAAAGATAAAGAAATGGTACAAAAAAACTGCAATAAAAAATAATTTAAAAATGACAATTTATACTATTAAATTTCCTTTCAGATTTATGGCGGTAAATATCTCAGGTCATCTTCAGTAGAACAGTCATTAGAAAGTAATTTCTATCAATATTTGAGAAAGGAAGTAAGTCTTTATGCAATAGAAGGTGAAAAAAAGAAAAACCTAGTTTGTTAGTATCCTGGGTCCAGTTCCTTTGCTTGTTTTGGGAGGTAAATATTATGAGCTGTACTCATTAAATTTATAAGAAAATGACAAATGGGTTGGATATATACATAAGAATAGGGTGAAGGCTTAAATCTCCAGTCACAGAAGCTGCCATTCCTTAGGGTCTTTCTACATGCAGGGCACTCTGTGTTATATATTCCATCGTATTTAAACCTCCCAATAATCTGTGAAAGGTAAACAGTATCTAAATTTTACACATGAAACTTATGCTTTAAGTAATTAAACAACCTATTCTAAGTCCCGCAGCAGAAAATAGGTTTATTAACAGGCTAATCTTTAGTATTCTTGCTTTCTCAGAAGTAAATCAGAAAAGTATATTATTCTTTACTGAAAAAATAAAGCTCTAGTACAATCTCATTCACTCAGTAAACATTTACTGAGCATATATAACATAACACATATTATGATGGTCAGTGGGGATTTCTGGATGAGAGTCAGCCCCTGCTTACAAGGTAGATTAGTGAAAAACTGTGGTTAACATGATGGATGTTATAAATTCATACCTATGATTGCAGCTGCCTGGGTGGTTTTAATGAGGGGTAGAGTGCTGTCATAAGCCTCTTTGGGAACATAAACTGAGCGGTCTCTGAATTTGTTTTTCTTCAAAATCTTGTGCAATTCACTCAGCACGCCTACCCACTTGCTCTTCTCATTCTCACTATCTGCTAGCATCAGGATCGAACATTTGTTATTAGATGCTGATAGCTGGGAAGATGTGACCTAGAACAAGTTAATCAATATTCATGATGTTAGAAAACAGATACTCTTTAAGTCAGTTTTATGCTTGTATTAGTTTGTTTAGCACTAGCCAACAAAATGAGCATTCATTAAACAACACCTTTAGATATTCCTAATCAGAACAATAACTATTTTTACCATTAGACTTAACAAAGACAGCAACTACCAATATATCTGAGAATAACGTTTATTTTCTTTGCTATTAAATGCCAAAATACTGTCACTGAAATATGCATTACAAAATATTCATATAACAGAAAATGCCATTTATCGAGTACAGATCACTGGGAACCGATCAAAGTGCTTTACAATATAAGTATTAATATATTTTAACTTATATAGCCTTCTGAATATCTTCATGAGATAGTATTGTTATAACATCCTGATTTTATATGTGAAAAAACTATGATGCAGAAAAATTAATTACGCCATGGTCACATGCTAGATTGGGATTCTATGTTCATGTTTGGAGACACCACACCACACTGATTTTCAACTTGTTTTAAAATGTCATAAATGTTAATACCAACATTCACCATTACTTTACAACAATAACTCACATTATCTTACAGAAAATCAGAATACTTGAGTCAATATTTAAATGAGATTATTATATAAACTGTACAATCAGGACAGATTTTATTTATATATGTAAGAATCTCTTATTAAAGCTAATTTAACCAGCAGTGACAATAAAACCCGACTATGAGAGTCAGTAATAGATTATGTGGAATTCTGTAGGTTCCCTTGGTGTCTGTAGAAAGAATAAACAGTTCTTGATCTGGGAACTGAGTTTGTCTAACCTTTCTTAGATACAAGATTATAGACAAATACTAAGTATAGAGGCATAATATTGGGCAGGAAATGCTTTTCTTCCATCCTCATTTTCCTCCTTCCCTCTCTCCCTCCCTCTCTTCTTCCTTCCAACTTTCCTCCTTTTCTTTTTTTTAACCTCTATTGTTTTAGTTCACCAATTCTTGATAGCACTATGGTAGAGAGCTTCCAACGGTGGTTACCAACAATGCTCTCCATGGAATTCCATTCTTCTTATCAAGAAATGGAATCTGGGGCGTCCCTGGTGGTGCAGCCGTTAAATGCTGCGCTATGGAGATGGCAGGGGCAACGAGAGTTTGATGCCTGGCTGGGGAGATTCCCACATGGTGTGGCAGACCTCTCCTGCCTTGCCCGTTGCTCCCCTCAGCAGTGTATTTCTGTCCATCTGCCTGTTCTGCTCCCCACTCTGACTCTGGTGAGCCTCTCGCAGCCCACGCCTCTGATCTGTACCCCAGCTTGTATGCATAAGTAAATAAATCTTAAAAAAAAAAAAAGAAATGGAATCTATTTCCCCTCACCTTAAATGTTTGCTAACTTCATGACTTGCTCTGACCAACAAAATACAGAGTATTATTACGCCTGCTTTGGACCTAGTCCTTAAAAGGCAAGGAAGTTTCTTTTGCCTTCTTGGAAGTCGGCCATGAAAAGCTCAGCCAGACTACTAAATCATTACAGACTCCATGGAGAGAGTTCACAGAAAGAACTAAGACCACCTAGTGAACACCCAGCACCAAGGCCCCAGATGTGAGAGTAAGGTCATTTTGGCTATTCCAGAACCAAATGAGTTGAAATCAGCCACATGAGGGACCCCAGTCAATGTCAAAAGAACTGTACAACTGGCCCACAGAATGGTGAAAGAATAAATGACTATTGGTTTAAGTCACTAAATTGAGAAATCTCACATTCAATTTTCCATGGGGCAGTGTTTATTTGAAAACTGATGTGACTCAAAAATACTAACCAAAGGAAACCTGTTTTAGAAACCATACATTCAAGCTTTCCATAGGTCTTCCACTAATATCTACTTAGCACCAATTATCTATATATTTAAGTATTGTATGACCTGGGATACATAAAGAAATAAAAGATTTGATCCTATTCTTAATAAGTTTATGATTTATATAGAGGCAAAACATATACTTACTCTAAATATACAGGGTATATCTTTTCGACTTGCATGGATAACATCAGAAGCCAGGACTGAACTCACAGAAAATTCTTCATCCCTGTAGGAAAAGTGGAACATTAAAAGTCGTGTATGTGGGTATCTATGTGTAGTAGTGGATGTGTATCCAAATAACACATATGAACTGATCCTCAAAACTTAATTACACAGAAAATTTGATTTTTCCTTCATTATAATTGGTAGGGCCCCAAATTAACTTATCAAGACTAACTTAACAACAACAAATTACACAATAGCTAGAAATAATTGCTGGCTTACCCAAAGTCACAAAGCTAGTAAGTATTCACGTAGAACTGGTATTTGAACCTAGGTCTCTAGAACATTCAGCAAACTGGACCTTCAAACCTCCCGTTAAACATATCAAGAGCTCTCAACAAAGTTCATCTAATATTTCTTTGTTCCCTTCAACAAACTTTGTTCCCTAAAACAAACTTCTTTCAAAACAATTTATTCCTTGTGATTCCTAAACTTGGTTGTTGGTACCATCATTCCCGTGGTCTTGAAAATCTGATACCTTAGTCTTGGATTTCACTCCCCTGACCCCGTTTTTCTATATTTAAACCCTTACAGCAGGCTCTGTCAGATTATTTTTTTTTTGGCTACTATTTCTTGCATATCGTTTTATCATATCCTGTATTTGTGGGGGCAGATGTTCTGAGATTCTGGTACTAACTGCCAGTGTGAATCATAACTGTAAATCCTAGTTTTGAACAGTGGATAAAGACCTGGATTGGGGCTGTGTGTTTGCAAGTCATCAATACAGAGGAAAAGCTGAAGATAAGGGAGTAAAGAAGCTCACGCAGCGAGTGGGTCTGAACTTACAGAAGAGGCAAAGGAGAACAATCCTGGGGCAGGGGGAGAGTGTGACCAGAAACAGTCAAGAAATGGATTTACTTAAATGTTTATCAATTCATATTATATTTCAAGAGCTGCCTGATTTTGAGATTTTTATTTTCTCTGCTCAAATTGGAATTATACTCTAAACCTTTAGGTGATGATAAGTACTGCACAATAGGCCTTCATTACCCCAGCAACCATAAATTGGACTTTTAGATTCAATATTTGCTTCTTTTCCTTGACCCTTAGCTCCAACAAATTCAACACATATCAATGTGTCCTATAACTACATCTTACTTCTTACCTTTAATCATCTTACTATAACAATATCAGGAAATTAAGATGAAATTAGATTTAAAGAATTAGAAGAAAAATCCAACACTTTTTTATTCTATGTTGCAAAGATAAAGCTATTCGTGAAAGTTTACCTCATGTCAATCACTTGACTGATTACAACACTGGGCTGAGATGCTTTTCCTTCAGCAATATCATACAGAAAGAGTTTGAAGTCACAGACTACAGCCAATGACCTTTGCCATCCTTTCTTCACTCCTGCTGGCTTAGGGATCTTAGTTTTGTTTTAGACAGGCAAACAAACAAAAACAAATCAAATTAACATATCAATCAGAGTCCCTTTAATTACACATGCAATTGCAAGGTGAAAAACCTAAAGATAAAACTGCCGCTTTGGTTGGCAAAGTATCAGATGAACTATCATTAACATACCATTAATAACGTATGAAAAAATGAGAACAAGTTCTTTGAACACTGAATGACATCTTACTGTGAAAATCTTTAAAACAGTACTATTTTAACTTTCACTAGGAATTCATTAAAATAACATTTATGGATTTTTTTTCCCCTAAGTAGCATAAAAGTCAAATTTGGTAGAAAGACGACATGCAGCTTATACTTTAAATTCAAGATTATAAGCTTATGCTTTGATGATATCTCATGCTTCATAAGTATAAGCCACTTCTTTAGGAAGACTAAGAGCCAAAGATCCATTATGAAAATTTCAACATCTTTTCTCACAAGATAGGGATAATGAAGAAAATTCTGAAATATACTTCTAAGCAAAGGTTAAGTTTTTGTTTTCAAATCATTACTCTACATGAAATAAAATTATTAAATGCATTTTATTCACCTAATTTTCTATCAACATAGATATAAGGTGACTGGACTTAACTTTAATTCATTAATGTTTTAAAATATTAATCTAAATCCAACCTACTCATACTTACCCTAACATGACCTTCATAAGCTGTTCCTATTCCTTTCTGTGGATCTATACCCAGGGGACCTTTTGTCTGCTCAGGAGGAACCGGACAAGCAGTGGGAGCTTTGTTTACACAAGTTATATGACATGAGAATCCACATGCTTTTGGAAGGAGAAAAAAGAAATTCAATAAAGATTCATTTTTACAAAAATGAAATTCACAGAACACTCATTCTATGCAAAGTACTATGTTAGATGAATGCTTATCTCTGGCATTATTTTTAAAAACTGTTTTGTCATTTAGGGAACTAATTAATTTGCTTACCAGTAAGAATTTCCATGAAAAATAGTGAATTTTTATATTATTTTTTATTATTGCAATGTGCTAGCTTAGTTATCAAAATGAGAAGCAAAGAGATTAAAAAAAAAATCTAACCTGGGGAATGAAATGGTTGACTTAGACTTTACATTCCTGAATGAGTAAATTTCTGGAGTTCACTCATTTTCACTGCAAGTTGCTATCTGCCCAAAAGTTCTCTTCAAGCATCACTAATGGACATTCAACTACCTGCCAATTTTGCAATATCTGGCAAACTTTATCAATACCAAAGAGGTATAAAATAAGGGTAAATTTAGGAGTTGTTGATAGTGATTCTATTTAAACTACTAAGATAATAATAATTAACTTTACTGAGTGCTTTTAATTATTCTGTGGCAATTTAAAAGAGGTACAATTATCCCCATTTACATCTGATTTGCCTTAGATCTCTGAGTCTATAAGTGGCATTGCCAGTATTCAGGTAGTCTGTGGTTCAGAGCTTGCATACATATCTTCTAATAATATTGCCATGATACTTCCATTTGATGCTTACATAATGACTCTGAGATCCTAAGACAAAATGATAAATAAAAATAAACTCCTAAATTTCATTGAGACTTGGTGGAGTAAGAATTAAAGATTAAAATATTTAAAATAAACTTGTTGGGAGGAGTCATACACTAAAAATGTCTATTTAGACAACTTCTACTCTAACATATAAAAGATTAAAACAGGAACTGAAGGTATATCACTGTGGGAATATATATACAAGGGGAACTAAATTATATACATCACTAGTGAATACTATGAAACCAAAAGAGGCAAGATGGACTAGTACTGACTGTTGCAAACCATACCAACAAACTCTCACCTCCAAAGGGCAGTGGAAAAAGCAAAATAATTATCTTTTTTTTAAATTTATACATACAAGCTGGGGTATAGGCCAGAGGCGCCGGGCGGCGAGTGGGTTCACCAGAGACAGACTGGGGAGCAGAACAGGCAGATCAGAAATACACTGCCGAGGGGAGCTGCGGGCGAGGCAGGAGAGGTCTGCCGCACCATGTGGGATTCTCCCTGGCTGGGCGTCGAACTCGCATTGACGCTGCCGACAGCTCCACAGCGCAGTGCTCAACCGCTGCGCCACCAGGGAGGCCCCAAAATAATTATCTTACAATGGATCTAATTTCCACCGACCAGAGAGAAAATGAAAATGACAATAACCTTTAGAGGCTGTAAATTTATGTTACTGTAAAACCTGAAAGCCTGGGCATAGTCTAATGTGTCTCCTCAGCTTTACAGGGCAGACTTTAGGAGGCAAGAGGGTCTGAGGAAATTGCAAAATTTCCTATTCTAGGGACCTAAAGTCAAGCAGTATCTAGATTCTTTCTGATTATAAATTTAAAACATTTATAAGTTCTGAAATCATAAAAGGCTTTTTAAAATATATATATTCTCTCCTTTAATGTTAGACACGCTTTCCTATCAACAGCTTAGGGTATTTCTTTTTAGGTTACTTTGCTATCTTTACTTTTTTACCTGTTCTAACTATGTTTTGTAAGGGCTCTGTCCTCATACTTATTTTGTTTTCACTCTACATGTGCTTTCCTGAATGTCACTCATAGTTATCATGTCATATACTTAAAACTCTCAAATCTCTCCTTTTTAACATTAATCATGCACTTAATAGCCTCGTTAAGACCATGCAATCTAGATATTCCATTTTGGTTGTGAGAATTAACCACTACAGAATACACTGCCTTAAGATGGTATTAATTTCCCCTTGTTCCAAGTATTCAAATGCAGGCTAACTATAATATATAACAGGAACACATGCATCTGATGGGAGCTGATGACCTCCCCTCAATGTCCCTTCTAATCCTAAGAGCTAAGACACAGAAACTAGTATTAGAATTTGAAATAGCAATTACTTTTTAATAAAATAGACTAGTAAATTATATGGAAGGCATTGTTATGGTAATCTGCTTTCACAAAAAATATATTTCTAAAATACATATAATATATTCCATAGTGATTTAAAATGATTTTCATTTCAGATGTCTTAGGAAAAATAAACACAGTGTGTTTTCTGCTCAAAGGAATCCTGATCTCTCATCTCTCAGAATGTGAGCTACATGAGGGCAGGCTCTTTTTTTCTCTACCCATAACTGTACCTCAGTGTCCAAAACACAGAGCAGAAAGAATTAACGTATGGACGGAAAAACATCTGCTTTTTTTTTTCTTTTGCATAGAGGAGCTGGGGTGTAGGCCAGAGGTATGGATGGGGTGGGGGGTTGGTGAGAGGATTCACTAGAGACAGAGTGGGGAGCAGAACAGGCAGATCTACTGAAATACACTGCTGAGGGGAGCAGTGGGTGAGACAGAAGAGGTATGCTGTGTCATGTGGGTCAGCTCTCTGGCCGGGAATACAACTCAGGACATTATGGTGGTAGTGCTGAGACAATCCCTAGGCCACCAGGGAGGCCCAGGAAAAACCTCTGCTAATAATACTGGAATAAAATGTCTTTTGAGGCACAGGCATTTACTATTTCTGGAAAAATACTGCACTGCATTATTTTCCATAATAATTTCTCTAGTATATTAGTCATTTCTCTAACAAAAGACAAGAATAAAATTAAATGTAGAGATTCATGGATAACTTTCATATATTCATCACATAGGCTAATGGTTTTGTAGAACTACAGATTCACCTGAATAATGAAACTAAGATAAGTGAAACATATATAAACATAGTCTCCCCTAGAAAATGTTTCTAGGGATCATCTATGTAGCTTCTCCAATATTGAACAGGCATTAGTATAGTGCTCTGCTCCTTTTATCCAAAGAAAAGGAATTATTAAGTAAAATAAACATTCATACATCTTTTAAACAGAATATATCACTTGACTACAATTTAGGCAGTAAATTTTAGGGCTCTAAAGTCACATTTTCTTACCATTTTGTTCTTACCTTCACAGGAACAGCCCTGTCTTATCAAACCCACCATCAAAGATGTACACTGATGACATTTGGTAGGAGTTGTGAAAGACTTGACAAAAAATTGATGAGTCTTGCGCTGTGGAACAAATTGATAAAAACATGCATATTACTTATTTAAGAATTTCCATAATGTGATCTCTGCACCCTATACCAGCTTTTAGAATGTTTTCTAAATAGGAGTAAAATGAACAATTTGCATTTCATACCACATCTTTCTATAATTTAGCTTCTTTAAATTTCAAATATTCTATTTAAGTATTTAAATAATAGATTGAGTTACACTGTTGCTAAAAATTAGAAGCTAAATAATTGCTCTTGACTTCCATGTGAAAAACTATAAAATATCAAAATTATTAAACTTTGGGCGATGGCAGAATCAGACAGATCTGTGCTCAAATTTTAACTGTCTTTAGCTATATATCCTTGAATATTTTTTCCTTTTTGTTGGAAATTTTGACTTCAGGATTAAAAATAATTTTCAAATTATTCTTAAGCTAAGAGCTGAGTGAAATTCTGCATATTTATAGCTGTACAAATAAATTTAATATGCTTTTTATACCTTCTTAAAAAAGAATAATGAGTAATTTATAATTCTTGTTCTTACTGTAAATGATTCATTTAATTTTCTGGGACCAAGGATAAATAATATAAATAATATAACAAATTTGTTTCCAAATTTACTTCCTATTACACTTGAGCAGAGAGAAACATACATATTATTGCAGAGTCAGTTGGCAGCCTGAAATTGGTAAGTCTTGTCTGACATACATGGTTGTAAACCAATGTAAATTTGAGCTCTCAGGAATACTCTTTTCCTTTCTAAATTAACTCTTAGCAAGTTTTAATAATAGTAAGTTATAATAATCATTCTTCTCCTCTGCTATGTGAACTTAGGAGCACACTACTCAGTTCCTCTGGGTCTCCTTTCCCTCATTCCATAATGTACACAATAATAGTATATACTTCATCGGGTGACTAAATAAGCATTAATAGAGACGATGTATCTTGAAGCATGCCCAGCATAGAGTAAGTATTCAAAATAGATTTCTTTATGTTTGAAAGCTAACTTGGTTACTTATTTCTCTTTTGTGTGTGACTGATTTAAACTAGTAAGAAATTTTTATCTTATAGTCAAATCCTGTCACTACTGATGAAAAAGTTATGAAGTAGTATTTTATTTCAGTTGAGACCAACTTGTACTACCAAAAACTAAAGTGAATACTCATGACATGTATCAACTGGGATATGGTATTCATACACTGCAAAAGAATTTTTAAAAAACCAAGGGAGATAAGTAGATTATCTTACATAGAATGACCTGAGAATCAGAGTACTGGAGTCTTGAAACAGGGTAAGACTCAAATTTAGAGCAGTGGTCAATTTCAAACAATTCTATTTTAGAAATTCCTCAGGTCCCTCAGTTTTCAAAGCAGCACTGGGATTTGACTCTGTCTTAAGTAGGACACAGAGTATCTTTACACTAACTCTATAATTGCTCCTATGCAGACCACATACCAAGATGCAGAAACTTTGTCTACACTTCACATATATCATCCCAGGGATATAATATCACTAAAAAGATAAATATTATTTCCTTATATAGATGAAAGAAACAAAAGCCAGAAAGATTGAGTAAATTATTCATCAATTAATTAAATTACTCTAATGACAGTTAAAATCTGAGCCCAGATCTCTCTGATATTGCCACCTTTCAAAGCATGATAACCTAGGAGCATATGTAGAATATGTTTCTAAACAGAACCAAGAACTATATAAAACATTAGTTAGGTCAAGACTAAGGACCTCTACATATGTGATAAAAATACAAGTACATAATTTGTTAACATCATATAAAATTTTGCTCAACATTTCTTCTGTATACTAATTTTAACTCTTTTTTTCTCTTTTGAGGAACTATTAAGAAAAAATTTTTAGTGTACAGTTTTTTTAAATTGTTTAATATACATTAATTCCAAAGATGGAAAGTTAATTTACACTCATTGGTTCTGAAGGCTTTTATAACAACGAAAGAAAAATTAATCAACTGTGCAAGGTAAGTCTGTTCTCTTCTTCCAAAAGGTAACAACACATGTCTGAAATAGCAACTAAAACATAACTGTGTTATGAGAAATTTAACAGTGATTTTTTCATAAAACACAACAAATTGCTCAAAAAATATTTGTTTTTACACTTCTCCCCCTTCCCCCCAGATCTACCCAGCATATCACAATTTTAACTGATTATGCAGTAACAGGAAAGAAAAACAATGTTTTAGCAGAGGACTAATTTTAAGTGATCAACCACCCAACTGGTTACATTGTGGAAGTGGTCATGACTTACTACTAAAGATTAATGATAACACTTCACATCAGTAAGAATGGCCCATATCGAAATGACCAGAAACAAGTGCTGGCAGGGGTGTGGAGAAAAAGGAACTCTCTTATACTGTTGCTGGAAATGTAGACTGGTCCAGTCCCTATGAAAAGCAATAGGGAGATTCCTCAAAAGACTAAAAATGGATCAGCCCTATGAATCAGCAATTCTTCTCCTAAGTATCTACTCCCAAAATACAAAAAACACTAATTCAAAAGAAAACCTGAACCCCCTATGAAAATAGCAGCACTACTTACAATAGCCAGGATATAGAAACAACCTAAGTGCCAAAACACAAATGAGTGGATCAAGAAGATATGTTACATATATACAGTACAATATTACTCAACAATCAAAAAAGATAAACTCATGCCGTTTACAGCAACATGGATGGAATTGGAAGAGATAATGGTAAGTGAAATAAAGTCAGAAGGAAAAAGATAAACATGAGATCGTGTCACTAATATGTAGACTACAGAGAAACCAAACTAAGAATCAGAGAAACACAAACTTAAAAGCTAACTCTTGAAAACTGACTACAAAACTGAAGCATCCAAAGATGGAGGGGAGGAGGAGGGGTAGGAACAAAGAAAGAAAGAAGTACAATAGACAAGGGGTGATTTGTTGGTGAGTACCCTACTGTGGAGATACCTGATTGGGAGTGGGGGGGGGGGAAATCCTAATGTTTAAATTATTTTTAAAAAAGAAAGCAATAAAAAATGTAGAACAGTGACATCACATTCCCACAATTCAAACTACACTACTACAGTAATCAAAACAGTAGGATACCAGAATAAAAACAGACACACAGACTAATGGAATAGAATTGAGAGCCCAGAAATAAATCCACACTTACATGGAAGTTAATCTCCAACAGAGAAGCCAACAGTTTACACTGGAGAAAGGAAAGACCCTCCAACAAAGGGTGGTGGAAAAACTAGAAGGCAATGAAACTAGACCCATATCTGACACTAACAAAAATAAATTCAAAATGAATTAAAGACTAGATATAAGACTTGAAACTACATACACTGATGAAAATATAAGTAAAGCACTCCATGACACTGGTTTCAGTGATGTCTTTATGGGTTCAGCAAGAGAATAATAAAAAGAAATGTGATTACCTCAACTAAAAAGCTTTTTCACAGTGAAAGAAACTATCATTAAAACAAAAAGACACCCTACTGAATGGGAGAAAGCATTTGCACAGCATACTTCTGACAAGGGGCTCATATCCAAGATCTGCAAAGAACTTATTTAACTCAACAAAAAAGAAACAAGTCAATAAAAAATGGGCATAAGACCTACATAGACACTTCCAAAGAAGGCATACAGATGGCCAACAGGCATATGAAAAAAAACTTGCCAATTATCATCAGGGAAATGCAAATTAAAAAAAAATTATTTATTTTTTAATTGAGGTAATATTGAGATACTCCCATCAAGTATTACCGATCAGGTATATCCACTGCCAACTCACCCATACTTATTGATGTTTTGTACCGTAAACTCCATTTTATATTGATAGTATATAACTGTGACCTTTAACTTTTCTTTATTTTCTATCTTTCTATATACCTTTACTTTAAGCCACTTCTAGTGAGAACTTCCATTTGAGCCGTTATCAAATTCATATTCACAAAATCATGTGCCTAACAAGAGACTTTTTTTTTTTTGGTCACTAAGATTAGGTACAATTTATTACACAGTAAAGATTACAGATTTCACCATATATATTTTTTCCCTTTTCTGCCTCTATTCCACGAATAGCTTTCCCTTCTGCAGGTATAACATTACACCTTTTATTTGCTAACTTATTTATTCCCTTTAACTTAAGATCCATACACGTGCTTGCTTTTCTTATTATATCAACATTTATTTAAACAAATTTCTATGATACTATCATGCCAGGCCTTCTTCTATGTTCTTTACAAATATTAAGCTTGTTTAAAACTCCAAAGAATCCAATGATATGGGTACTATTATAATCCTCATTTTTTTGATGAAGAAATGGAAGCACAGAAAAATAAGTAACTTGCTCAAGTTCACACAACTAATATATGATGGATCTGAGCTTGCAATTTAGGAAGTCTGGCTGGGAATTCACTGTGATAACTGAAATGCTATACTATTGGAACAGTTTCTCCTCAGACACCTCAACTGATGTTTAGCTCACTTCTGTTGGGAGCATATTTAGCTCTGGACTGTTTTAAATAAACACATTTTTCTTGATTTTTATTGAGTGGAGGGGCCTTGCTTTTACAGACTACAGTAAAGTCCTTTCTAAGATATCTATTTACCCTATCTCCTATCTCTTGTTTTTATATCACTTCTTGAAGAAGCACTTCCTCTCAAGAGTATTTTTTCTGCAACTTCATTGACTTGATTGACATGAAACATGGTATTAGTTTTGGGTGAATAACATAATGATTTGATTACCACAAACTTAGTTTGTGATTACCACAAACTTAGTTGACACCTATTACCTCCTGTAGTTACAAGTTTTTTCTTGTGATAAGAATGTTTAAGACCTACTCTCTCTTTTTTTTTTTTTAAAGATTTATTTATTTATACATACAAGCTGGGGTACAGGCCAGAGGTGTGGGGCAGCGAGAGGGTTCACCAGAGACAGTGGGGAGCAGAACAGGCAGATTGATGGAAACACACTCCTGAGGGGAGCAGCAGGCGAGGCAGGAGAGGTCTGCTGCGCCATGTGGGAATCTCCCCGGCTGGGTATCAAATTTACGCCGCCCCTGCTGACATCTCCACAGCACAGCTCCTAACCACTATGCCACCAGGGAGGCCCTGGTTTTAAGTCTTAAAGTCATGTTATCAATGCACTCTGAGTTGCTGTAAGATAGGGGTTTTCATTCTTTTGCATGTAGCAGTCTAGTTTTCCCAACACCATTTACTGAAAAGACTATTCTTTCCCCATTGCATATTCTTGGCTTCTTTTTCATAAATTAATCGACCATATGTATAGTAAATAAATAAGATATGTATTTATTGGGGGGTTTTCCTGTTCTGTTCTACAGATTTGTGTGTCTCTTTTAATGCTAATATACTGTTTTGATTACTACAGCTTTACAATATAGTTTGAAACCAGGAAGTGTGATGACTTCAGCTTTGTTCCTATTTCTCAAGATGGCTATGGCTATGCAGGGTCTTTTGAAGTTCCATGCACATGTTAGAATAGTTCATTCTTTTCCTGTAATCATTGCCATGAAATTTTGACAAGAAATTGCAATGGATCTATACATACATATATATATCTCCTATAGAAATACTGACACTATTTCTCTCATATATCTTATATATTTTCCACCTCACTAAGTTTCTGCTATATGTTTATTTCTGTTATCGGTTATTGTTTATTCTGCTGTCACAGCCATCTACAGAGTTATTTTTTTAGCAGTTTTATTTTCATGCCAAGTCCTTGGGGAAAAAATGTTATTTTGGTAAGTGCCTTATGCTGTCCCATGTTACCAACGTACTTTCTTTCTTACCTCTTTGAAGGTATCTACTATGCTTATCTTGTATTCATGTTATCTCTGGCAATAAAATTTTTTTTTAAAGATTTATTTATTTATGCATACAAGCTGGGGTACAGGCCAGAGTCATGGTGCAGCGAGAGGGTTCACCAGAGACAGAGTGGGGAGCACAACAGGCAGATCAACGGAAATACACTGCTGAGGGGAGCAACGGGTGAGGCAGGAGAGGTCTGCGGCGCCATGTGGGAATCTCCCTGGCCGGGCATCGAACTCGTGTTGCCGCTGCCAACAGCTCCACAATGCAGCACTTAACTGCTGCCCCACCAGGGAGGGCACTGGCATTAAAATTTTGCTTCATCTAGAATAGGTTATTCAGTTTGTTGTCTTTCTTATACCAGGTACGCTTTTTGCTTATTCATTAGTTTTTCTGGTTAATCAACCTCTTTCTCCTTTTGTGGTTTATTCAAAAGGTTTCTATTCTGGGGTGGAACATCTCAGTTTTCCAATTTCTAGAATATCTTTGTTGGGGTTTAAGATAAGCAACTAAATAATCATGTTCTACCATATGCAATATTTCTGTCACAGTCATGTTAATAGAATGAAAATTTACCTGAAATTTTCAATACCCATTTCTCTTTTTCAGTGGTTAATTACCTCAACCTTAGACTCTTCAACAAGTGGCCTCAACTTAGTTGCTAAGGCCTCCTTACAATATATTCTCCAAGCATTACTCCTCATTTCAAAGACACTGAATTTAAAAAGATGGAGGCAAAAAAAAAAGAGAACAGTTTATAGATTCCTCCTCCCTTTCTAAATAGTGATTATTTATATCCATACATTATTTTCTTTGTAAGTTTTATGTTTGTAATTTTGGGGAAACCAATAACAAACATGACAGAAAATGAGAAAACAGAGGAAATCCATTCTCAAATTTTTTTTTTCCTTCAGAACACAACATGAGTTTAACTGGACTGAGTACCTTGGGCGGAAAGCCAGCTGAGCCAGAGCATCCCTTTTTCCTTAAGGTTGGTGTGTGAGCTGGAAGTGGAGCACAGTCTGCAATCTGAATCCAGGGGCAAAAAAGGGGAAATAAATGTCATGAAACATTCCATCTACTTTGAACATCACTAAAAGTAAATCAAAGTAAATAAAGCCAAATAAAATATCAATAAGGCAAAAAATATCTCAATAAAGCTAAGATTTTCATAGCGCTGATAATTTAAATTTCTGTCTGTAATGTCTACAAATGGAACATTTGTTCAATTGTAAAAATTATGTTAGAAAAGTAAAAAATAAATAATTAGGAAAAGAGAATCCATAGAAGAAAACAAGGGTTGTAACATGTAGTTTACACAAAAATGAGGATATTAATTTTCAACTTCATCTGAAAATGCCATATTCATTCTAGGAAGTATCTGAAAGGAGCTTTTAGCAAGATTTATAATCAAAATTTTTAAAAGAATCTTTTAACTCCTTGACTTCTACATACTGAGTGCATATTACATATATGGAACACAACTCTGGATTTGTGCGTATATTGTGTAGGGAGAGAGAGAAAAAGACAGAATAGATATTGATAGGTTGATCAGTGGATTTTTTTCAAAAATTAATGTCCAAAGAAGGGAGTTAGATTATTTAATACCACTGGAATTGAAAGCTTACATACAAATTTAGTTATAAACTGTATCTTCATTCTATGGGGCATTCTATTATATATGTCTTTGAATGAAGGAATTAGTGATTTTACTTGCTGTTAGTGTAGGAAAAAAGTCATCACTTAATTAGCAAAGTATAAAAAATGTCATGAAGAATGACTTCCTTTTAGGATGCTAACCAAGCAAGCAAACTAGTTTTGATTAAATATGTAGAATATTGTAAAATAGTAAGAGAAAAGTAAAAAGTAGATGGTTTCTTTGATTTTATTACTATGTAACTACCATTTAGCCTTAAAGCGGAAATGAGTTGAGCACCTTAAAGATTTTTGCTAGTCGAGTTTAATTTGAATTTAATTTTCTTTTAAATAGCTTGAAAAGTTTTGAATCCCATTTACAACTTCACATCTATAAAGCAAAATGAGAGGAACACAGAAAATCCATAGAAAAGTTATAAAAATCAATTAATAGTAAACTAAATTATCATTAGAATTCACATAAAAGGCCTAAGAGAAAGTTTTAGAATTAAAAGAAGTGAGTCAAGGGTGCTAGATACAAGATTAACAGAGTTCATAAAGTTTAGCACTGCCTCATAAGAAAATTTATTTTAAAAAGTGCTCATTCACTATAGCAGAAAAAAATACCTTAAGGTACTTAAAACATGGAACATACCTAGCAAGCAATATGGAATACACTCATGAAGAAGTACACACTACTGAAGGATAAAAAAAATATCTGAATAATATCTATGCCAGGTTCATAGATGGAAAGACCTAATACATGAAGATGTCAATTCTATTAAGATAAATCTGTAAGTTTAATGCAAGTTGAATCAAATGTCCTGAATGGAACCTGACAAGTTGAAACTAAAAGTAATATGATAAAGTGTCAAGAAAAAAAGGAAGAAGATTGGGGTGGGTGGAAGTGGCCAACTACATCAGATACCAGGATGATTTTAGGACTCTGGCAAGAAGAAAATGTGATGGTGGTACAGGAATAAACACAAAAGAGTAAGAGTATACATAGCCTCAAACCGAACAATTTATATAGCGATAGCTTTACAAATCAATGGAGGGAATATGAGTTTGTTCACATCAGAGATTGACTAGACCCCTACTTCCCATAGTTCATAACAGTAAATTTCAGTTTTATAAAGGTCATAAACATGTAAAATAAAATTTATAAAATTTTAGAAAATATCAAAGAAAACCTTTATAATTACTGCAGAGTGAAGATTTTAATAAGCAGAAGTCATAAAGTAAAAGATTGATATTACCACTCTAAAATAAAAACAGCTGCAAGACAAAAAGACACCACAAATAAAATTTAAAAATAAGCCACAGATTGGAAGAAAATATCTGCAATGCATATAGCCAGCTAAGGATTAGTATTCAGAATTTATGAAGAACACTCACAAAACAAGTGGAAAATAACTCAATGGGACAATGAACAAAAGACATGAACAGGCAAGTTACCAATGGTCATGAACATATAGAAAGATGCTGAATAGCACTTGAAATCAGAGAAAGGCAAATTAAAGCAAAAATGCCACCTCATACCCATCAAATTAGCAAAATTAATATCTGACAGTACCAAAGCTTAATAAGGATGTGGGGAAACACGGGATTCCCATATACTGCTGGAGGGAGTGGAAACTGGCCCAACCATTGTTGAGAATAATTTGGCAAGATCTAGTTAAAGTTGAAAATGCATATACCACAGGAGCCATTAATTTCACTAATAGGTATATATGCTAAACAAACTGCACATTTGCAAATGCAGACGGCTATTAGGGTGTTCACTTCAGCATTGACTGTAATAACAAAAAAAACTGGAAACAACCTAAATGTCCACCAACAGGAAAATGATAAAGAGTTGTGGTATATTCATATAATGAAATATTATGCAACAGTTATAATGAATGAACTAAACAGACATTTATCTGTATGAGTAAACCTGAAAAGCATAATACTGACTGACAAAAGGTGCAGAGAGATACAAATAACCTTTGTGTAAAATCTGAATATTCAACCAGTTTTTATATTATATTGTTTATGAATACAAATGAAATAGACATAAAAACCAAGAAAGAAAGGATGTATATCAATTTCAGGCTATTTTGATAAATCTGGGAAGGGAGAGTGGGAAATGGTAAAAGGGAAGGGAGTTTCAACTATCCAGAATATTTTTTCTTTCAAAACAAACTTGAAAAAAAAAGGGCAAAAGGCTGACATCTGTTCAACTTGTTGATGGTGTGCTTATTATTGTTTGTATGCTGGAAAATTTCAATGTTAAAATAAAAATGCATAAACTCAAAATATTAAAACAATGAAAAAAAAGTGAAGGGTTTTATAAATTTAACAAATCTGAGGTATCACGGGGTGGAAAAAAGGAAGTCAGAATCTGACTACAACTCACACTTCACTTCAGACAGCTTTCCAAACTGGACTGTCTGCTTCTATTGGAATGCTAGACACAGCTCTGGAGACAAAATGGGAAGCAAAGGAGCTATGTCAGAACTGAGATGCTGAGTGAAGAACCAGAACTGTATCTTAAGCAGGATGGCACTAACTGAGGTACAGTAACATCACCTGACTTGTTGAGAAAATGTTTTGCTCAAAAAATTGGCCAATGGGGTGTTTAAGCCCATTGAGTGACATGAGGTGCAAATACAACACAGTTCTTATAATATTAAAGGTATGATTTAGATGAGCATCTATTATTAATTTAGCAGTTAGAATACATTACTCAGTTGCCACCACAGGCAATTTGAAGCTCTACTGATAAAATAACAATTACACCACATCTTATTAGTGTTATTAGTAGAATTAAAATATGAGAGTGGCACCTGGCATTACCAAGTAGTTCTAGAATCTGGTAACTATAAAATTTACATAGTTCTCTAATTAAAATAATGACTACCTCTATAATTACGTAAACTTGGCCTATTTCAGCTGAATTTGGGGAACAATTTTCTACTTGAGTATTACTCTCCTATCTACATGATCATTCAAATGTAATGATCTCCAATTTACTGACTTATTATGCAATATATTTGATTAATAGGAGAGAGTCAGATTTCACTTGTTTTGTCAGTTCCCCCTTTCCTGTCACAAGTGAAAAGTTGGGGAGCAAGACTGCTCCAATGAGGCACCTGAACTGGCTCAGCTTCACTAGATGTGGAAGGAGATGTGGACCTTGACTGGATGTAAAACTTGACGTTCGGATTCCGTACATATGTGTTCTCAACGGGATCAGTCTAGGAAAATAAGCCAGGAAAAACAAAAACCCAAGAAATCACTTTTAAACAATGTGTACCTCTTACCAAATTTCTGTAAGGCACAATCACGACATTTCTTGAGAAAGGAGGATAACACCTTTAGTGTGAATATTTACCTCAGGGATGTGTCATTATACAAAAGTTTAGCCAGTTGCTTTAATGTAAAAACAAATGTTAAGATAACAATAGTTAACAAAATGCTCCAATCTTCACTGCTGATTTCTTGCTTTGAGCACTTAACTCCAGAGTATGTTCTTTACTGCTATTCTACATGAAACTTTTGTTATTTCATAAAATAAATTATACATGTGAAAAAATGCATATTACTTAGCATAGATAGGTATTGTAGATCAGACATAATTTTATCCTTGATAACAATGAAATTTGGTCCTTACAATACATTAGCTGAAAGTAATTAACCTATCAGTTTTGTGCTTCTCACTAAAGTAAATTCTCTTTTTATTTTGCGGCAGTAGGAATACCAGCATTTATATTCAGTTGTACCATTTTACCTAAATATTTTTAGAAATTGAAAATGCCTTGGGTTAAAATTTAGCATAAAAGCTCTAAGGAACAGACTGGTTGATGCTATATTCAGTCTGCAATTTTTAAAATTACTAGGATTGGTTATTTTTAAGTATAGTACATAAGGCCAATTGGAAAAGGAGGTTAGGGTGTATTTGTTTCAAATATGGTGTACAGCAAAAGCAATATTTAGATTAAAAGTCACAAACTCTTAAAAAAGAACATCAGTTAAAGAATTTTAAGTATGTTCTTAGTTTTTTTGTCTTTATTACTACTAAGGTTTCTATTTTAGGGGCTGGCTAATAGGGTGGCAAATACTGAAGTAGGCCCTGCTAATACCCACCTTCGGGCTCCTGGGTAGGGGAGCATGGATAGACATTCTGGCAAATCCACAAGACAAGACTTTTGTGGGACTATCACAGTCACCAGCCAGGCCTGAAACCTTTAGCTACTGGATTTAAGGAGAAATGGGGAGAAGGGTTTCAGTGAGGACATCTGGGAGACCTGCAGGGCAGCTATTTACCAACAGCTAGGAAAGTAGATCAATATTTTCAGAACTGGAACTATTGACCTGAAAAACATACTAACTGTATACACAGTTCTACAAGTGCAAGGCAGGTATTTTCATAAACTAGCATGCCTTATGAGGTGTGGGAGCTAGGCTTAACCCTCTTGATTCCAGACCCAGTGCGTGTTTTGCACCGGAGGCATTTCCACAATAGAGGTACTCAGAGCAACTGACCAATCATGAAGGCTGAGTTACACATTATCTCTATTCCTGAGAGTCAATTTTGACTAGGAATAGGAGAAAAAAGAAAAAGAAAATGGGACTCAAGATAAAATTAAGCCAGTTTGCAATATGACTCTGGAACAGTCACAGAGAAGGCAATCAGTTAAAATTATTATTCTGAAATGTGACCCAGGGGTGGGAATAAGGCAGGAATGTCACTTATTTTCTAAAAATGTCCTCCTTCTAGCTTCCATAAGATTATATAAATTTCAAACTGAGTAAGAGTCTACGGGGGCGGGGGGGGGGGGGAGTTAAAATGCATTTGATAAGCAAAGCAGTATGGATATATTTTACAATGATAAGAGCTTAAAACTCTCAATCAAGAGTTAAAAGTTATTTTTTTAAGATTTATTTTTATTTGTTTATGCATACAAAAACTGGGGTGTAGGGCAGAGCTGCACAGGGTGAGAGGATTCAGAAACAAGGGAGGAGCAGAACAGGTAGATCTACTGAAATACACTGCTGAGGGATGCAGAAGGCGAGACACGAGAGGTCTGGTGCGCTATATGTGGGTTAAGGCTCCCTGGCCAAGGATCAAACTCATGCCACAGTGGCTGGTGTTAGCTTGATAGCGCTGAGACTTTAAGCCCTGCACCACCAAGGAGGCCTCTCAAGTGTTAAAAAGTTTTAAAGAAGTACATAGGTAGGGGATTTACAGCATGGAAAAAAACTGGATATTTTAAGAAAATTCAATTTCTGACCTATTACACAAACACATTTTAGCGTATAACTTGACTGAACACACACAGTCAGAAGTTTCTGTGAAGGATAATGTGTGAGCAGGACTAAATAGTTACTAGAGTACTGAGCAGTGGCTCTGGACTTAAATGCTTTAAAAATGCTTCAAAAGTTTTTCTTAAAATATGCAGTTTTTTTCCATGCTGTAAATCCCCTACATAATAATTAAAACAGCATGGTACTGGAACAAAAACAGACAGAAAGACCAATCGAACCAAATAGAATACCCAGAATTAAAGCCACGTATCTATGAACAACTAATCTTTGACAAAGGAGCAAAGAAAATGCAGTGGAACAAGGACAGTCTATTCAATAAATGGTGCTGGGAAAACTGTACAGCCACATGCAAAAAAATGAAGCTAGACTACTACCTCACACCCTGCACAAAAGTCAACTCAAAATGGATAAAAGACCTGGATGTAAGACCTGAAACCATAAAATGTATAGAAGAAAATATAGGCAAAACTCTACACGACATACATCTCAGCAAAATCTTGAAAGATACATCCCTCAAAGCGAAGGAAGTGAAAGACA